>PVJD01011129.1:0-47885 GCA_004026545.1 Mormoops blainvillei | reverse complement strand
CGCCGCCGTTAAGAATGTCCTCTATTAATGACAACAGCTGTCGGTTTAATAACCCCAGAAAAGATCATTAAATTCTTTCACATTTCCCAGAAACAGATGGAAGAATTGCAGAGAGGTTCGAGCATATGGGGAAACATATTGGACTGCAGCAGCTCCGAAGAGTGGTCAGAATTCGATACTCTAATGGACCACTCTGCGCAGTACCGCCTGCGGGTGCCCAGTTGGGAGCCGGTGTGCTCCCAGCCTCGCTGGGGACACGGAAACGTGGTGAGTCGTGGGAGGGAGACGGGTGAGCCTTGGGGCGCTAGGCTGCGCTGGAAAGACGGCGGCCTGAGTCAGGGGGTTCTGGCGAGGGCGAACAAGACGGCTCGCGTCCGCCTCCTGTGGCCCCGCTTCCCGCCCCCGTGGATGGTGGGACGCAGCATCCATTGGCAGAGTGTGACACCTCGCTTCCCCACGCAGGCACCCTCTCGCCGTCAAGGCTCACTGCGGGGTACGCAGACACATCCCGGTGGGCAACGGCCAGCCAGGGCGCTTGCAGGCAAACTCCTGATGGTTTGCATCCACGAACTGGCTCTGCCGAGGGAGCGGCCCGCATCCGAGCCTTCAGCTCGGTCTTGATTCCTTCGCCTGTGTCCAGAGTCAGAGGTAGCTGTGCACCTTTCATGCCTCCAGGGGCAGGAGGGCACTTCAAGAACCCTGGGTCAGGTGTTCGAATGATTCGGAGCTGATTCTGTCTACTGAGAGGGAGGGAGCAGTAGCCAGGGAGGAAATACAGAGTTATTTGAAAAAGTTATCTCCCTGAAAAAAAGGCCACAGGCTCTGATGGATTTCCCGGTGGATTTTTTCATGCTTTCCAGGAAGCGCGAACTCCCGTACCATATCAGCCGTTGCCGCAGATAGGCTAGCAAAGGAAGCTAAGCCGATCAGTCTGTGGAGGAGGCGTGGCCTTGACAACGCTTAAGGCAGCATAAAAAAGAAAGGAAGCTAAAGATCCAGCTCACGTCAGAAGGTAGATATAAATACCTATCAAGTATTTGCAAGCAGTGGCGAGGCCAGTTGATAATCCCATTAATGGATCAATGTGAGATGCATCCAGGTTCGCGAGAATAGTTTAATGTTACAAAATTAAGTCATATAGAACACACGTAATATTATTGAATGGAAACACTAAATATTGAAAAGAATGCTATTCTGTTCTATTTGTATTTGCCTCAGATTCATTCGTTGGTGTTATGGGTTGGATCGTGTTCTCCCGAAAAAGATGTGGCCAAGACCGAGCCCCCGGTCCCTCAGAATGTGAAGTCATTCGGAAACAGAGATGTTACAAAACCGGTTGAGGTGAAGTCATAGTGGAGTAGGATAGGCTCCTAATCTGATCAGATCAGTGTCCTTATAAGGCGACAGCCATGTGAGGGTGGAGACACGGGGAGAACCCCTGTGACAGCAGAGGCTGGGCCTGGAGCTGCCGGCAAACCACCACCCGAAGCTAAGAAGAGGCAAAGGATTCCCTTGCAGGTTCCGCAGGGACATGGTCATGCTGACGGCTTGGTTTTGGACTCCCAGCGTCCAGAACGGTGGGACCACCGTAAGTTTCTGTCGGTTTAACCCACCCGGTTTGTGGCACTTGGTTTTACGCAGCCCTGGGAGACTATGTAACAACTGGTCTAAATGGGGGTCAGCAAACTGTAGCTTGCAGACCAAGTCCAGCCCAAAGGCTGTTTGGCTACAGCCTTTGGATTTAAAGAAGGAGGAGGAAGAGGGGAAATTACAGGAGACCTGTGGCTTACAAAGCCTAAAATATTTAGTATTTGGGCCATTGAAAAGAAAAGTTCACCAACCCCTGGTTTAATAGAACCCCAGTAACAAAACCCCATAGATGAATGTAAGCATACCTGGTAGGCAAAACAGATAAAAAATGTTTAACTAAAGAACTTTGGGTTAAAAAAAAAGAGTGCGGAAGAATTATACTCTAACATATTTAAGTATATAAGGTACAAAAATCCACAACAACTAAAATAAGGAAAATATTGACATACGGATCAATGAAATCAGATATATCACCTTTAGGTGGGCCTAGTCTATAATAATAAGAGATTAATAAATGCTATAGGTAATATCAGAAACTTATAGGAAAACATACAGTTTTTTAAATATGAGGGAGAATTGGAAGATGGGGAAAATAAATTATTAAATCACCAAATAAAAATATATATATCCAAGTAAGTTTTAGACTAATTTAAAAAATTAAATGGCAAAAAGAAACCTTAAAAAAATCTGGAAGAGAATATTTATAAATATATTTGATTACTGAATAGGGAATAATTTTCTAAGCCACAGCAATGGAAGAAATAGTAAAGGAGAAGAAGTATAGATTTGACAACATTTTCAAACTTCCATACCTCCAAAGAATCATAAACAAAATTAAAAAACAAATGACAAGCTGAGAAAAAACACTTAACGTGATGGCAGAGAAAGGATTCATGACCTTCACGTATAAAAATCTGTACGGAAAACGCCAACATCCTAATAGAAAAATGGGCAACAGACAGACCCCACAGAGGACAATTCACGGAGGGCATACGAGAATTAGTCAATTTCCTTGGTAATTTTTAAAAACACACATTTTAAAATGAGATCCCATGTTTGATCTATCAAATGGGCAAAATTTAAAAGGGCCTAAATACTTTGTCCTGGGGTAGAGTCCAGTTAGGGGCTTTTGCAGACTAACCGCGGGAATACACTTAAACAGCATCTCCACGCCGCGTGTTCGCGATCCAGTGTGTTTGGCTACAGCACGTGTTTCTGTCACGAGAAGGAGCACATGTGTAATTGGTGAGAAAAGGTAGGGGCGTCTAAAACCCAAGGCCACGTTGGTTCATGTACGATTCTCCCCAGAAGCTTGTGTGTTAAACCACCCAGTACCAGCGGCTGAACCTAAGGACACTCCCACAGCTGAGCACAGGGAGCCCCGGTGGGGCGCAGTGCACACTGCCCACCCACCTGGGCCCCTCCTCTGGGCTAGGCTTGGTGGCTTGTTCTGCCTTCCACGTGCGTCTCACGTGGTCCTGCTCCACCAGGGTGTATTCTGTCGTCCTGGTCTCCGCAACTCAGCGTCACGTCTCCAAGCCTTCCCTACACCCTTTCCCACGAGCGACTTTTAGAAGTAACGCCGTTGTTGCTCTATCAGAAATTTAATGTTTAAATAGCATTTTTATGGGGATTGTTATTTTCGTTAGTGTTGTGGTTACAGCATAACATAAATTTGAAGCGATCAGCCCTAAATATGTTTCTCCAATAAGTCCTGTCATTTTGAGAGCACGATTCTGCAGAACACAGTGTTTGGTGTTTTACATGACATGGATATCCCATTATTGTAAGACAACTCTATATGATTATCAAAAGCCTCAAAAAAATTAACCAGCTGCTACAGCAATATATGCATAGGGGAAAAATAAGCAATATACATACAAATTTATGCACAGTGTGTTCATCAAGATGTTATTTATAAATCTAAAAACTTAGATTTCTAAATCCAAACATCCAAATGCATAATACTTGAGTGCCTGATAGTTCATCTATACGATGCACGACATGCGCCATTAAAAATAATATTTTCAAAGAATGCTTGGGGCAATAAAATTGTTCATAATAGATCATTAAGTGGAAAACATACAGTCTATAAAACAATGCCACCGAGTGGCATCCAAATTTTATAACATAAATTATGAAAGTGTATTCTTTTTATTTATAGGTGGTAAATATATAAATGTATACAGAAAATATACATAACAGTTAGAAATAATAGCTGATAGGGCAGCGGGTTAAACAGTCATTACCTTCTTGCACTTTTCTACACTTTCTAACTTTTCTCTAGTGAACATACATGACTTTTATAAAGAAAAGGCAATTGCAGGTTATTTTCCCAAGTAAAGAAAAATGTAATGGATGTTTCCGTTTGAAGGAAAGAGACAAGGAAAGAGCAGAGGGAAGGAGAGAAGAGCAGAGAGGGCTCAGGGGAGCATGAGGCCGCCCTAAGTTGGAACCCACCTCCAAAGGGACCCGGAGACGGGTAGGAGGAGCCTCTCCCAGCCCGTGGGGATCCTCAGTGATTGCAAACTCTACCCTTTGAGCTGGAGGTGCCTGATCCTCCTATACAGCCCCACCCTCTGGCCCCAGAACACAGGATGGGCTCTCTGACCCCCAGACCCTTGGATCAAACCGTCAGTTCCTCAAAGACTTTCTCGCTTCAGCTGCAGCCCAACAGCCAAGACTGCCCCTGTCCACCCCATCCCTGGAACCCAGGGCACCAGGGCCAGGCCGCGTGTCGGAGTCACTAGAGGAGGACACGCAACTCCATTCCTGCTGCCCTCCACCCCTGCCCTGCAGGAACGACTGCTTCTCTGTCATCCAGAGACGGGACTGATGATCTAGGTCCCAGGGTTGGGAGTGGGGGGCGGTATTGTTGCAGCCCCCAAAAGTAGCACAAAACTTGATGAGAGTCACCAGACCCGAGGGTGTCTTGTGGCCTACGAGACGGCTCAGTGGTCATTCGGGTGGACCACGGCCACCTATGTCCGTGCCTGGGCTCCATGTGGCCCCTCCCAACCGCCTGGGGCGGGAAGGAAAAGAGGGAAGCCAATGGTGCGTTTAACAAGGAATTAACTTGCGTTTATAAAAAATAACATACGGTTTGTTTCCAAACAGCAGTGTAGCTCTGATTCCCAGGAAGGATCCTCCCGAGTGAAACTACTAAATGGAGGATAAAAGTTTTTTTTTAGTCTATTTAAATGCATTCCTGAGCTGGTACAGAAGTAAGGAATCTGCAAAACCCTAAAACAAAGTGAAATAAGAAGTCTGGAAAAGATGAATGCTAAAGTCTGCTTTCTCCCTGAGGGGTCTGCTAAATCCTAGGGACTTTGAAGTCCCTCGCTGAAGGCTACATGAGGTTTGGGGACAGGAAATAAAACTCAACCGTGTCCCAAGGCAGGAGAACTGATGTGAAATCCCCACATCTGTAAGCTGGGACTCGAAAGGACGACGCATTCGTGAAAGACGTAAGAAACAGACAGGATTGCCACACAAAGACGGAAGGAAGCTCATCTCTCTGGACCTTGGCATCGGCTGAGGGGGAAACGCCTCGTCAACACGAACCATCTCTTATAAAACTTTGAGACTCAAAATTACACACCTGCGAGGTCCAGAACGCCTCTCGTAGTGCTTCCGGGCATCACAGAAGCACACGGGAATGCTCTCCAGAGCAAGAATGAGGCCCCAAGGATCCTCTCCAGTAAATACTGACACTGGCAGGGCGTGCAGGGAGGGTCCCCACCTGCTGCACCCCACCCTCCTTCCGAGCACCCAATCGACCAACATCCAAAGGGCTACACGGAAGAGCTCCAGAGTGTAAGAAGGGCTGAAAGGAGCCAAAGAGGATGGAGAAAAACGTGGAGATTAATTAGAGAAGGTGGTCTGGGGACTTGCTTGGCTCAAATACCTAAGAAAGAGAGAGAGAGAGAGATCCTCCCGCCCCCAGCACCCATAAAGTAAATTCCACGGGAGTAAGCTTGCAAGATTTATAAGGAAACCAAATTACAGAATACCCAATAAACTTCGAACTTAGACAACAGTTTTCTAGCGTGCCCCATGCAATACTGGCGACATACTTATTCTAAAATATTATTTATCCTTTTATTTGATTTTGTTTTTTAATCTGCAAGTCAAAGTGTGTCGGTCATCCTGCACTTTATCTGGCACCCTGGATGGAGGAAGTCCGATTGGTCCAGCTTGAGTCACATGCTCCCCCTTCAGACCAATCCCTGTGGGCAGTAGTCCAGGAAGCACTGCGATTGGCAGCTTCCATCAACACTGCGTGGGATGGAGGGAGGGCAGTTCCCCAGGGATGGTAAAAGTCTGTGGCAGAAAAAGAAACGAGAGGCATATCCACTCTACGGGCGTTTACTGAAGGGAAGCAGAAGTGGTGCTAGTGGTAGTGTCATTGTTTCTTTATTGTGATTTTGTTTGCCTCCATCTTTCTCTGCCACTAGATTCCCCTCCAAACACCCGATGCGCCTGGTCACGCCAAATCCATCAGCGCGATGCCTCCGAGACCCTCGGCCGCACGGCAGGCGAACACACAGCATGGCCACGGGGAAAGGAGTGTTTCTAACTCAGTGGCCCCCAGCCTTGGCTGTGTCCGAATCGGCTGGGGTACCTCCAAGAAGCACTGACACCCGGTTCTCACCCCGGAGTTTCTGGTTTCATCAGTCTCGGTGCACCCTGGGCAGCAGGACGTGTGAAAGCGCCCCCAGGTGATTCTAATAAGCAGCCAAGGGTGAGACCCGCAGGTCTGAAAGAATGAAGCAGCAAAGGGAGGAGTATCGGGCATTGAGAGCCTCTCCTGAGGGCACGGAACTGGAGAAAAAGTAATTTAAACTACTGTAAACAGTAATATAAATGCAGCCACCTTAGAGCAGAGCCAGAGCGGCCATGCCAGAGAAACGGCCTTGCACGTCTTATACCTCAAAGCTTCCAATGTTAAAAACAGGGCAAAATAGCCTTAGGACTGCACTTAGGGCAACACTGCGTCCGGAAGAGCTGATGACCGAGCTGGAAGGCTGCAGCTGGTCCGGTGTCTGCCCAGACCTGCAGATTCCGTTCCTTCCTCATCCTGTCTGAGTTAAGCTGCACCGTTTGTGCGGGAAGAGTCGGTCCTGCCCGAGGCCGGCGTGCCCCCCGTTGCAGCATGCTGTCTCCGCGGGTCTCAGAGGCGCCCCGGCCCCGGGGCTCTGGGAAGCCTTGCCTGAGCCAAGGAGAAGCGGTCTCAGAGCCACGGCCCGGGAGTCAGTAGGAAGGGACTTCTGCACCGAGAGGCAGACACTGTTCCCCAAGGAGAGAGACCTGCAGGTCCCACGTGTTTATAATTCCCCAGGGAGTTCATTTACGCTCTGCCGAGAGCTCAGTGAGCCTGTGCAAGCACTCGACTTCCTCCTGCCTCTGGGGGGCGAAGTCCGGCGGGTGAGGAATGGGCCACGCGTCTGAGAACGGTGGGAGGGGCCGGTGGCAAAGCCACGCGCTGGGACGGAAAACATCCTTTCTCACTCAGCGTTGAGACAAGGCCTTTGCCCCTGAGATGGAGAAGGGCCGTTTCTCGGCGGGGATGATATTTCGGGGCCTCTGAGCAGGTGGAGGGAATAGCAAGAGGACGTCTAGCCCGGTTTCTGGAAGGACTTTATTAGAGGGGAGGCAGGACCTACCTCGTTTGAAGATCAGGAACCACTTGCTTGGCTGGGGTCGACGCCACCTGGAGTGACTGGGATGAGCCGGTGTGTGGAGTCCGGAAATGTCAAGGGTGGGCTCAGGGTGCGTAGGGACAAAGGGAGTGTGTGAGGTGCGGCTGGAGGTGTAGTAGGGGTCCCATCATAAAGACCTTAAATCCAGTCTTAGGGATTTGTACATTTTCCCCAACGTTTGATTTTTATTGTTTGAATTATAAAAATAATACACATTTGCCATAAATTTCAGAAACATTTAAAGAGGTAACCTATTATGCTACCACCCAGAAGCACCTGTGTTCGCCATTTGATGGTTCCTTTGTCCTTTTTTTCTATCGTTTACATTTTTAAGTTCAGATTACATACATAATTTTATATCCTTTTTTGGTCCTTATCAAAATGTCTCATGCCTTCCTACATGTTATTGGAAGTACTGACCTAAAAATAAAAGGCCTTTCAAAGTGAGAGGCAATCGAGCATTTATTGAGATCAATAAAAATAGCAACTTGGGACACATGGATTCAGACAGAAGGCCAGACAGTGTCCTGATTAGGAAACAAAGGTGATGGGTATTGATGAGAAAGGACAGGGGAAGGTTACGTCAATAGGAGGAAGGTGCTTCTGTGGTGCAGGTAATACAACGCAGTGGGATTGAAAACATTCTAAATGATGTTTTTAGTATTCAGACCCGTCGTCATTAGTCTAGTTGTCATAATAGCTACTTTCTCATTATCCTGAGAATCTCCCTGCAGCTATGCAAGTGGTTCCTGATCTTCAAACGAGGTAGGTCCTGCCTCCCCTCTAATAAAGTCCTTCCAGAAACCCGGCTAGACGTCCTCTTGTTATCCCCTCCACCTGCTCAGAGGCCCCGAAATATCATCCCCGCCGAGAAACGGCCCTTCTCCATCTCAGGGGCAAAGGCCTTGTCTCAACGCTGAGTGAGAAAGGATGTTTTCCGTCCCAGCGCGTGGCGTTGCCACCGGCCCCTCCCACCGTTCTCGGATGCGTGGCCCATTCCTCACCTGCCGGACTTCGCCCCCCAGAGGCAGGAGGAAGTCGAGTGCTTGCACAGCAGAGCGTAAATGAACTCCCTGGGAAATTATAAATACGTGCGACCTGTAGGTCTCTCCTTGGGGAACAGCGTCTGCCTCTCGGTGCAGAAGCCCCTTCCTACTGACTCCCGGGCCGTGGCGCTGAGACCGCTTCTCCTTGGCTCAGGCGAGGCTTCCCAGAGCCCCGGGGCCGGGGCCGCCTCTGAGACCCGTGGAGACAGCATGCTGCAACGGGGGGCACGCCGGCCTCGGGCAGGACCGACTCTTCCCACACAAACGGTGCAGTTTAACTCAGACAGGAAGAGGAAGGAACGGAATCTGCAGGTCTGGGCAGACACCGGACCAGCTGCAGCCTTCCATGCACCAGGCACCGGGAGCCCGTGGCGCCCATCCTTGCAGGCCCTCCTCTCACTGTGGCACCATGGGGGCTCAGAGACAGACCCTGGGTTGGCCACACCTCTTCCCAGCCGTCCATCCTTCTGCTCCGCTCAGATGCAGCTCATTCCATTCCCCGAGCAGTGCAGCCATTATTGGCTGCAGGTCTGTCCTTCTGCTGCACTGTAAGCTCCATGAGGGCAGGACACGTGTCTGTATCACTCGTCCCTGTGTCCCCAAATGCTTGGAGTCGGACACCAAACGGGCGCTCGGTGAACACCTGTTAGATGACTGGATAAAACGCTGCCGGCAGAACTAGCCATAGCCCCGGGTCTACCTTCACCACTGTGTCCTGCTGCCACCCACGTGGGCCAGGCTTGCTGCGTCTCAGCTGCTGCCCCCGGGGAATCAGAGAGGTGAGGGCAGCCACCGGCTCAGAGGGAGGGACGAGGCTGCCGGGCAGCTGGGAACGACGGAGGCCCCTGGAGATCTCAGAGCGGTTCCTCATACCCCTAGGAGGGACTCCCCCGAGGAGGCACATTTGGGGTCAGCCTTCAGGGATGAATAGAAGTTGTCAGGAAAGGGAGGGAGCACGGTGCCGAGAGAGGAAGCAGGAGGACGGGGGCGGCAGGGCCGGAGTACCTGGTCGAGGAGCCCGACGTTGTGCTGCTGCCCTGGGAGCAGGGGACTGTCCCGGCCAGGCCTGCCTCTCACAAAGGTTATCCAGGGGGACAGGCGGGACAGGTGGCCGTGGGGCAGTGAGCCTCGGGGCTGCTGCAGCTTCTGGCTGTGAGTGGATGAGGCCTGGGCTAAGCAGCGAGACAAGGCTGGACCACGTGCTCTTCCCCACAGTGCAAGGATAAAGCCCCGACACCCAGGGGCGGAGAGCTGCCTGTAGATGCAAGGTCCAGGGTGGGGCACCAGCCTGCGTTTCGCGGCTCCGGGTCCTACCGTGCGGCTCCACACCCCATCGAGCCCCCGCCCCAAGGCTTACAGGCTTCCCGTGGCCAGCCTCCGCCCCCACAGCCCGCCCCGCACTGCCCCGCACACCCCCAGTGTCCTCCGCCCCTCGGGGTTCCTCCTCGTGCTGCTCAGAGCGGCTGCACCAGGCCGAGCCTCCAGAGTCCGCGGCCCCGAGTGCCCGTCCCGTGCGATGACAGCTGGGTGCCTTCCCCTCTCTGAACCTCGGTTTCCTCACCCACAAAGAGGCAACAATAATGCCTGCCTCACGAGGCCGTGAGATGGAGTAGCAGTAATATACTAAAAGCGCCCAGCGCGGCATTTGGCACAGAACGAGTGCTCAGGAATCAGCAACGATGACTGATTACCCACAGATTCTCATTTCCCGAGGCCCAGCTGTCGCCCACCTCCTCCAGGAAGCATGCCCTGACCACCCAGCCCAGCACACTGACATCTCTCTTTCTCGGCTCCGGTCATCCTGGCAGCCTGCCCCATCCTTCTAACACCCGACTCCTCAGTCTCTCGTGCTGGGCACCGATTCTTCTCTGTGAACCATTCTTGTCTCCCCTGATGCACAGGAAGTTCTCTGAGAGCGGAGCCCACCTCCCTCCGTCTCCTGCCCCCCCTGCAGGAGAGGGACAGGCACACAGTAGATGTTCTGGAAGACAGGTAGGATGGGAGAGCTGCAAGCCTGGCTTTTCTGACAACGGCAATAGGGAGCTAGTGAAGGTTCAGGAGGCGGTCAGATGCTGGGAGCGGTCATCTCGGTGAGGCGCCCGGCAGCAGGTCCACGACAGTCCCAGCTGAGGCCACGGGCGGGGTGATGAATGTGCCAGCGGCTGCGCATTATTAATCACCTTAACAGCAAACATTCATCCCGGTGCAGGATTTTTACTTTTCTCCTCTAATAACGGATTAAAGCGCCCGGACATTAATGGGCCAGATCATTTACGTTTTGCTTAAGCAGAAAACACAAACCATCAGGCCCTCATGGCAACACAACTTTCTGACAGATTGAGAGACAGGCCGAATAAATCGCTGTAACTAACACATGCACGTACACATGTTCACCCGCCCATACCTAACAGTTTGCAAACAGTTCGCAACACACGTAATGTGACTTCTGCACACAAACTGTTCCCCGTCCCCTCTGAAATCCTGTCCTGTCCTGCTTGCCTTCCTGATCGCTTTGGGCGTTCAGCCGCGCCACCCTGGAGAGCACTCCCCTGTGCTTCTGCCCACAAACCGTAGCCTTGGCCCTGGTGAAGTCAACCCTGACCGGAAACAATTCTTCACGGTGCCAGCCCCATCAAGACACAGCCTGGTGATCCACGGCCATTCTCCTCTCAAACGGCGATCTTGAAAAGAAAGACATTTTCCTAAGAGGGGAGCCAGACGAAACTCTTCATTTTGACTCTCTTTGTCTGAGCACCCCCCAAAAAACAGCCATAGTGAACAAGATCAGATCCCAGCCCGTGGCTGAGGGGTTGGGACAGGGCCAAGCCACGGAGAGGCGGCGGGAGGCCTGATCCTTATCCCTGCACCGGCGTGGACTTGCTGTGTGACCTTGGCCAACTCCCTGCCATTCTCCGGGCTTCATGTCCCCCATCTGAGCAATGAATGTTTGGTTTCGATAACGCCGAAGTCTGCCGTTTTGGGGTTTAACAGCTCCTGGGCTCCCACCGGAGCACCAAATACTGACGCTGAGCAGTTAAAGGAACACGCACGCTCAGTCCCTAGGTAAACTGCCCACTGAGCACGCTCAGTGCCAAGGCAATTAAAACCTTCATCTAAGGCACCACGGCGAATCCTGTCTCACTGAGCATGCTCAGTTCTAAAGCAAGGGGGTGCTAGGTTAGCTTGAATACCCTGTCTCCTGATGAAAGCCCGCCCTCACTGCTTGAGCTCCCCAGAGACAGAACAGACACACAAGAGGCCCATAGAATTAGCTGAATTGAACCAACCAACTAATCTTAGTCAAGACTCAGTCTGTTCCCCTGCTGGTTCAGAGAAAAAAACTCTCAACCCCTGAGTAAGTGTTACATCAAAACTTAGTTTCCTACAAATTAATTTTCAACAGCTAACCTTGCCCCCCCCCCCCGCTAAAAAAATGGAAGATGTTCTCCTAACCCATCCTCACACTCATCACACCCGTAAGAATGCAGAAGATTTGAACAACACTGCCCACCAGCCGGACCTGACTGGCATTTCGAGGTCACTCCATCGAACGGCAGGAGTCACATTCTTTTCAGGTCCACAAGGGTCGTTCATCCAGACAGGCCGTGTCCTTGGCCATAAAGCATGTCTCAAAAAATTGTTAAAGAGTAAAGCCAATACAATTTTATTCTCTCATATAATGAATTAAATGAAAAAGTAATAACAGTGAGCCATCTTAAAAACTCACCAAATATCAGGAAATTAAACAGAACACTTTTAAATAACCCATCGATCATACAGAAATAAAAAGGGGAACTGTAACATATTTCAAACTGAACGGCAATGAAAGCAAAACTCATCAGAATTTGTAGGCCACAGGTAAAGCAGAGGTTAGAAGAAAAATTAGACCTTTAAATGCCTATATTTTTTAGAAAAGCACAAAATCAATTATCTATGCTTCTACCTATAGACGCAAAAAAAGAAGAGCGAATGCAGCTCGGTGCAAGCAGGACACAGGGAACAAGAGGAAGAAAACAGAAGAAGAAAATCGATGATGTAAAAACTGGACAAACAACAGTGAAAATTAGCAGCACTGGAGTTGTCTCTTAGGAAAGGTTAATAAAATGGATAGCCTCCCAGGGAAAGCTAGTCTGAAAAAACGGAGAGAAAACACACATTACTAATACTAGGAATTAATGAGGAAATATTACCTTAGATTTAATACCTACAAAAATAACAATAGGAAATATTATGAACAACTTTATGTCAATAAATTGACAACCTAGTTGAAACAGACAAATCCTTGAAAAAGATAACTCACCAAAACTAACATAATATGAAAGCACAGATCTAAATAACCTTATATATATAAATATTAAATGATTTTTCATTCATAATCAAAAACTTTCCCACAAAGAAACTACAAGCCCAAATGGATTTACCAATGAATTTTATCAAAACTGTAAGGAACAAATAATACCAATATTAAGCAAACTCTTTCAGAAAAATCCAGAAGAAGGGACTATTTTTCAACTAATTTAATAAAGCCAGAATAATCCTGACTCCAAAAACTGGCAAAGATATAAGAAAAGGTAATTATAGACATATATTCCTCATAATTAGAGAAATAAAAGACCCTCATCAAACAATTAGCAAATTAAACATAGCGGTACACGAAAGTGTAAAACATCATGACAAAGTGTTGTTTGTCACATAAATGCAGGTAAATTTATCATTTAGAAAGTGTGAAGAAAAAAAAATGAAATTCACAAAATTAACAGAATAAATAAGTAAAATGAAACTCGATGGCATTAATTATGTAAAAAGAAAAATTCATATGAGATATGATGCACATAAAGCATTAGACAAAATTCAGCACCTGCTATGGTTTTTTAAGAAAGAAACTATGAAAGAATTTTCTTAATCTGAGAAAGGCAGGTATTAAATATCCAAAGCTAGCAACACCCTACCTAACAGTGAAAAATTGAATGTTTTTCCTATAAAATCGATAGCAAAGTTATTATATAGTTATCTTTAACATTCTCCTAGAAACTTTAGACAGTGTAATAGGAAAAGGAAAATAAATAAAAATCATAAATACTGAAAATTAAAGGTAAAACTGTTATTATTCACAAATAATGTGCATGTACACCTAGACTAACCTATGGAATTTACCAAAATCACTAGAGTAATTGAGTTTATCAACTCTGCAGCATACGATGTCACTGTATAACAATCAATTAGTGTTCTATATACTAACAAGAAAGAAAACTGGAAATGAAGACTTTTAAAAATATCATTTGCAATAGAATTAATAAAAGCAAATACACAGGATGAATCTAATGAACAAGGTGCAAAACCACTACGCTGAAAACTAAAAAACACTGCTAAAATAAACTAAGGAAGGTCGAAATAAATGGAAATATACACCATGTTCATGGACTAGACAACTTGATATTAACATGTCGGCTCTCTGCAAGTTGATCTATAGATCACAATCCCAAATTCCAAGAGGAGTTTTTGAAGGAACTGACAATTTGATTCTAAAATCCCTTGAAATTTCCTGGACAACGGGAATGTCTTTTGTTCTGATAAGGCAACCCTTGGTGGGTTCCCAGAATAGAGCTTGTCGCCAGAAAGGCAAAGCCATGATTAGAAGCTTGGAACTTCCAACCCCAGCTCCCAGTCTCCGAAGGGGGGCTGGAAATTGAGTTAATGATCAGTCACGCTTACTTAACAAAGCCAACATAAAAATCCCTAAAGTACGGGTGAGTGTCCGGGAGCTTCCTGGGTTGGTGAACATGCGGTGGCACTGGAAGGGCAGTGGGCCTGGAGAGCACATGGAAACCCCAAGCCCCTTCCTGCAAGCTCTGCCCTGTAGACCTCTTCAATGTGGCAGTTCCTGCATTATATCCTTTTATAATAAACCAATAATGTAAGTAAACTCCTTTCCTGATATGTGAGCCCACGCTAACAAATTAATGAAGCCCAAGGAGGAGGTCATGGAGACTTCCAACTCACAGCAGTTGTCAGAAGCACAGGTGCAACCTTGACTTTCAATCGGTATCCGAAACGGGGGAGGGCGGTCTCGGAGGACTGAGCCCTTAGCCCCTGGGATCTGATGCCACCTCCAGGCAGATAGAATCCAAATGGGGTTAAGTTGTAGGACCGCCAACGGGTGTTGCAGAGAATTGTTTGGTGGAGGAAAACGCCCTCATATTTGGTGACCAGAAGTATCAGAGGCGAAGTGTTCTGTGTGGAAGGAGGAAGTAAAGGGGAAAGAGATTTTCCTACTCACAAAGATTTCTTGGGACACAGAAACAATAATCATAAAAGCAAAAATTAACAAGTCAAATTAATCAAAATTAGATTTTCTGCTCATCAAAATATACTATTAACCAAATTAATTAACAGGCTACAGACAGACAAAAATATGCATGATACATACAGGTATAGCTAACAAGGAACTCATAGAGGACATAAGGAATCCTTACACATTAGTATCAACAACAAAAAGACAAATAATACAACTTTTAAAATGGGCAAATGTCACCCATTTTTACTGGCTGGTGTGGCTCAGCAGACTGAGCGCTGGTCTGCAAACCAAAAGGTTGCTGGTTCGACTCCCCATCAGGGCACGTGCCTGGGTTGCAAGCCAGGTCCCCAGTTGGGGGCGTGCAAGAGGCAACCAGTCAATGCTCCTCTCCCCCTCTTTCTCCCTCCCTCTTCCCTCTCTAAAAATAAATAAATAAAATATTTTGTTTAAATGGGCAAATATCTTGAAAAGACATTTCCCAAAAGAAATCGATGAATCATCACTGAGACTTGAAAAATGCTCAATATTGATATTTATCAGGAAATGCAAATTAAAACCACAATGAGACGCATTTCATACCCACTAGAATGTTTTTCTTTAAGTGACAGCCAATGGAAGAGTCTAAAACTGGATGTCATGATGGTTGCACGATTGTATACATTTCAAAAAATTGTCGGACTATACCAGTCACAATGGGTGAATTCTTATGACATGTGAAGTATTCCTCTTAAGTTCATGCCTTGCTAATGAAAGTGGCAGCCATATATTACGATTTAAAGACACAGCCATGTGGCGAAATTGTTTAAAAAAAAGCTAGAGAACAGCAAACATAAAATTCTTGAGAGAAAGTGAGCTCCGAGAGGGGAGGGAGGGAAGGGCAGGTGATACAGGCCAGCGGGAAGTCTCGAAGCCGTTGCAGTCATTCGCCGCATCAGGCGGTGGCCCGCTGGCACTCGCAGAATCAGCGCCGTGCTGAGTGTTCAGCACTTTTTGACCAAACACAGCCTGACCCCCGTGCCCCACCCTCCTTATTCACCTGATCTCACCAGGAGCAACTTTGTCTGTTTGTTTGCTTGTTTCCCAGATAAAAAAAAATGTCGTGAAAGGGAAACGTTTTGCTGATGTGGAAGAGGTGAAACAAAAAAATGGCAGAAGCGCCCAAAGGCATCGAAATCGACACATTCGAAAAGCGTTCTGGGCAGCGAAAACCAGTCTCGACAGGTGAGAGTACTCTGAAGTTTAAACATGTAAGAATAAGTACTCAATTTCTATAAATGAATTCTGGGTTTGGGGGGATTCCCTTCATAAAGTTCATAAATGTTATTTTGTTTCTACCCTCCAGTTAATAAAAATAGCTTCAAATAAATAAAGCACATCATCAAAGAGATCAGGGGTGGACCTGAAAAAAAAGAACACGTGGGTCAGTAACAAGCTGCCCAGCGGGGAGTCAGTGCGGCAAGAGGACACACGTGGAAAAAACTTGGTAATCGCACTAACGGCAGAGCTGGAAGACAGTCCCCAGAGAGGAACACCCATGGGCGGCCACAGGAAGGACCGATGGGAACAGACAGCGAGGAGCAGAATAATGGGTTGACTGAAGGCCTCGGCCTCTCTGCTGGGGGTGGACCAGGGAGGAAGGGAGCACTGCGCCTCATTTCTCCCAGCCTCACTCAGCTCAGTGCTATTTAGACACCGCATCTTAACACTTTGGTGAAAACGTGCGCAAATCTTCCTCCAGGTTCATCGTCGGCCTGTTTGGAGAAGGTAACTGAGGAAGTACGCTCAGGAAGAGAGAGGAGTGGCGAGTGGTGGCTGCCCGCCATCGTCGGGAGCGCCTTCTGTGGGATCGATCCCTGGGCAACGCAGAGTATCTGCGCAGCCGGAGGAATGTAAGTCCCAGGCGGGCTGAGCTGCACGGTGTTGATGCGCAAGCACAGGGGCCCTTCATTCATCTCTGCCTCCTGCTCCCAGTCCGCGGAGGGTGGTCCCAGTCAGTGACTAGGCCCCACAGCCCCGTCGTCTTACGGCTTCTCTATCCCCTGGGGCCCCTTGTCGTCTGCTTTCAGCCCGGGGAAGAGGAAAAAGGAGGCAGGAAGAACATATCCTTTTTTTTTTTTAAGTTTTTGGCCCAGAGACCTGGGAACAGATAAAGATTTCTTAGGACACAAAAAGAACAAACCACCAAAGAAGAAACTGACGAGCCAATTAATTGGACTGCATCACAATGAAAAACTGTCTCCTTTTCAAAAGGCACCATTAACAAAATGAAAAGACAAACCACGAGAGATCATTTTTGTAATCCATGTATCTGATAAAGGACTTTCAAGCAGAGCGTAAAAAAGAACCCTTAAAGCTCAATCAGATGACAAAAATACTTTCTAAATGAGCAGAAGTTTTTAAAACATTCAGAAAAGAAACTACGCGCGTGACCAGGAAGTACATCAAAGATGCTTGCTATCATTAGTTGTCAAGGAAATGCAAGTTGAAACTACAATGAGACACCAGGATACACTCACCCACATGTTTAAAATGAAACCAACTGGCAGTACCAAGGGGTCGGTAAGGGTGTTGAACACGGGAACACCCAGGTATCGCTGTGGGACGGTGCGACCGCTGTGGAAAACGTTTCGGCAGTTTCTTGTAAACGCGCACTCGTATGACTCAGAAATTCCCCTACTAGGTACGTAACCAAAAGAACAGGAAATATAGGTTCACATGGGACTGGATGCAAACGTGCATTTCAACGTCATCCATGATAGCCAACAAACCAGCGTTCACCAGCCGGTGAATGGGTAGAAAAGTGTGGCATATTCATAAAATGGAACCCTGCCCGGCATGAAAAGAACAGACTACTGATACAGGCAGCGACGGGATGGATTCCAGAGCATTGTGGTTAGCAAAGCAGCCAGCCCAGATGACTTCAAGTGGTAGGATTCCGTTCATCTGATCTTAGAATATGCAAAGCCAATCAATGGTAACATGGAGCAGATCGGTCTTTGCCTGGGGGTGGGAGGGGTTTATTGCAAAGGATCATGAGAAAACCCTTTGGGAAATGGCACTGCTCTGTAATTGGATTGTAGCGCCGGTGGTTTACATCAATCCGGTTGTAGGGACATACATCACACTGCACCCTTTTAAAGAGTGCATTTCATTGTATTTACAGTATACCTCGATAACATTGTTTTTACACTCAGTCCACTGAGCCACACCAGCCACGGCAATAACATTGATTTTTTTAAAAAGGAAAGAAAAGAAAGGAGGTCTGAGTCCAGAAAGTGCACGCATAACTTCTGTTCACACTCCAGTGGCTAGAACAATTCATTTTAGGGGCAATCCAGCCTCAAAGGCAGTTGGAAAATGGAGTCCAGTTGTGCGACCTGCAAGAAGAGGAAAACTAGTTTTGGTGAACAGCCATGCGCCCCACTGTCTACGACCCACAGTGGCTCTAAAGGGCCCTTTCAAGGGAGAGAAGACAGGGCTGAGCAAGGGTTATGACCAGATGGGAGGTAAGGCCTTGGACAGGGGCTGAGCATGGAGACTTGGGGCGAAGAGGGGGAAGGCTTCCTGGAGGAGGGGGTATGTTCAAAAGACCAATCCCAGGAAAACGAAACAGGAGGGAGTGGGATAAACACAAACACAGAACAGGAAAGTAGACATTAGAGGGCTGCTGAGAAGTTCTGGATAGCTGAGCATAGAGTGTTTGGGGAGGAAGACTGGGTGGCAGAGATTCCTGGAGGCCGTGGTGAGGGGTTAAAGAGTAGGGGCTGTGTCCTGCAAACCCCAAGAAACCTGGAAGGGTCTGAGGGCGGCTCTGGCTCTGACAGCCCCAGACGATGTTCCTACCCTTCAGCCCTGGGAGCTGCAGCCCGCAGAGCAGTGGGCAGCTGGTACACTCCTGCCCGCACCATCCCAGCACCTCAGCGTGGGGGGCAGTCGCTTCCTGGGGCACAGACACAAAACGCAAGCTGGAGGCCGTCCCTCCACCTCGGGAGGTGGCAGAAGCTGTGCTGTGACTTGGACTGCCCGCCACGAAACGGGAGCCAGTGTCACTCACAGGCAGGGAGTGGAACGTGGCCAGAGCCCCTCACAGAGCCCACATCTGTCAGAGTCGCAGCACAAAGGAGGCACCTGTTCCTCGGCCCTGGGTTTGGGTTCCCACCTGATTAACCTGTCACCTGTCAGGTAGGGGGAATCCAGGTATGGCTCCTGGAATGTCAAAGATTTAGACTCACCTGGATGTCCTAAATCTGCCATCCAGCCTGCTTCCTCCTGCTCCCCCCTGTTCCACTGAGAAAAGGAAGGTGCAGAAGGGGCCAGACCCTTGTCCGAGGGGGCGCAGCTGGCAGGACTAAGACGGAGCCCCAGGTGTCCTGGCTGCTCCGCTCCACAGGTGAGGTCATTGTACCCATCAGGTATGATAGAGAGAACCTAGGACCTAGGAAAATACTTACGGCATAGAAAGGAATGCTTGGTTCCAAATATGAAAAGAAAACTACAAAATCAAATTTAATAAAATTCCGAAAGTTTCCGAAACAGACTACATAGGTTGGCTTCGCTAACGGCAAAAATGTAGAATGCGTCGAACATTTCCTTACATTCGAAAACCACGTAGAGATTAGGTTTTGTCACCTGGTAAGAATGCCCGAGCGTTCCCAAGGGTATCTGAGAACGCCTGCCCAACGCTCAATGAGATTAGTTACCCGTGACCAAGTGATATCAAAAGCGAAATTATAAATATCCTTTCCATTTGTTTACAGTAAATTTTTCTATATTTCACATAAGATATGTGCTGTATGTGATGGGAGAAGCTTCTAGAAGTAAGGAGGTGAAAGGTCCCGTGAGGAGCCTCTGAAAGGCTCTGACCATACGACCTTCCCCGTCGGCTGTAACCTAAGGTTACAGGTGGGGTCCCTCCTCTCTCCCCTCCCCTCCCCTCCGGGCAGTGGCGCACGCTGGGAAGGGGCCTTTCTCCAGGGATGTGGCCTCGGACCACTGTCTCTCCCCCATCGACCCGCAAAGCTTCTCTGCAGCCCCGGCAGCAGCGCCTTCCCGGTCCCCGGAGTGCACCCCGCGCCCCTCGCGCAGCCCGCGCCCCTCGCGCACCCCGCCGACGCCACCGACGACGCTGTTGGATGAGGGGCCGGGGAGAAGCCTGATTTCCTGTTGCGCTCGGGTTCCGCTGATGGAAACGCGATAAAGGCCCCGTGCTGGGCCCTCGGCTGTACCGGGAGCGCTGGGGAACGCTTTCCTCCGCGATGGTAACGCGTCATTTGCTCTCCGGGGCAGTGAGAGATCACGAATCCTGCAGCCGCTCCTCCGAGCAGATGATCCTAAGGCGCCTGGGGAGTGAACGACGCACTGCCCCCGCCCCAGCCCAGCCCCCCAGGGCGCCCCAGGAAAGCCCTGGGAAGCAGGCCGGGCAGAGAGCAACGTGCAGCGCCGCAGGCCAGGCCCGGACTCCGATCCCCAGGGCGACTAGCCGGCCGGACACAGGGAGCTGCTTCGCCGTCTGCAGCCTCGGCTTCTGCAGCCTCGGCTTCTGCATCTGGAAGACTGGGGTGGGGGCAGGAGATCCTCGCTGCGAAGCTTCCCTGCAGCCCTAAAAGCCCAAGACCCTCCGCTTCTCTCGGTGGCCATGTGGCTCCTGCCTGGACCGGCTTTAGTCTAAGTGGCCCCGAAGGTCTACCCTAAGGACCACCCGAGTCCCGAGCAGAACAGCTGTTGGGGGGGGCTTCCTGGCCCCCGCACAGCCTGGGCCACCTGCCCTGTGCCGGCCCCCACCCCTCAGACTAAGTGCACACCTGGGGCACTCAAAGTATTTTTTTTTTAATGTTGGAACCTTAAGCAGTCAACTTACACTTCCCTACCCCTGTCATTTCTGCCGTTCTCATCATATATTCTCCATTTTCCTACATTAAAAACCTCACAACGTGATGCTGTGCTTCTTCCTTGAAGCAGTCGTTTGCTTTAACAACAAAACAGGGAACATATTTTTTCTTTTATTTAGCCACGTTTCAACCTTTTTCCGATATCTCGGTTTTTCCACACGGTGCCACTTCCCTTTCGCTTGAAGGACTTCCTTTAGCTTTTGCAAAGGGCGGGTCTCCTCGGCTTCTGTTTAGCTGAAAATGTCTCTCTGTCGCCTTCACTGTTCATAGGAGAAGAATGTCATTCACTGATAGAGAATCTCGAGTTGGCTGGTTTTTCCCTTCCAGCACATTAAAAATGCCATTCCATCATCTCACGGTCTCCGTTGTGTTTTTTTATGAGAAGCCCATTCTCACTTGTATCGCTGTTCGCCGGTACATAGCGACGTTGCGCCGGCTTCCAAGGTGTCCCCTTTCACGAGTTTTTAGTAGTTTTATAACGATGTACACAGGTGCAGTTTTCTTTGTATTTATCCAGCAGTGGGGTTTGCTTAATTTCTTGAATCTGTAAGTTTATACTTTTATAAAACATGGGGAAATCCAGGAAATCTGTTTTTTCCCTGTATTTTTCTGCCCAGCCCCCCTTCCCATCTCCTGTGACTCCCAGTCACATGTGACTGGCCACTTGATATTGTCTCCCAGGGCACTGAGGCTATGTTCAGTTTTATTTCAATTAATCTTTTTTCTCTAAAGATTGGATCTTTTTTTTTTTATCTATATTCAGTTTCACTCACCCTTTATTCTTTCATCTCCGATTGGTTCTTGAGCCTGTTATAAATTTTTCATTTCAGATATTTTACTTTTCAGCTCTAGAATTTCCACTTGGCTCTTCTTTTTATCTCCTTTCTCCCGTCTGCTCATCGCTATGAACTTTGTATATTTTAATAGCTTCCTTGTTAAAGATTTGTCAGCCATTTGCAACAACTGGGTCATTTTGAAGTCTATTTCTATTGTTTTTTCTTTTGACTATCGATCACATTTTCCTGGCATTTTGTGTGTGTGTGTGTCCAGCAAGTTTTAAATGCTTGTCTACTGGTCATTGTGTACAATGACCTGCAGAGACTCTGAATTCTGTGTTTTCATCCATGATGGATACTGATTACTAGCCAGTCACCTGGAGCTCTTCGGGTCTTGGTTTTATACGCTATTAAAGCAGATCTGTTTCAGTTATGCCCTTAGCCCTAGAGCAGACCCCTGGCGCCGGGACATAGCCCCGACTCTGGTAGTGTGGCCCTTTGGGGTTCCAGTGAGAAACCCAAGGACCCATCAAGCCGCTCCTGCCTGATAGCCTTCAAACTCTAAACCCTGTCTCCCCGAAGGTCTATGTTCGGTGCTGCAGCCTTGTCGCTGTTGCTTTTTGAGAGGCTCCCTGATATCTCCCCTACTCGTGTGCATTTCAGAGATCAGCCAAGGATTTCGGGGGAATATATGCAGACTCAGAGATCCCTCTCTGACACCTTTCCCATTCAGCCTTCATACCTTCAGTGTCTACTCTGAACGCCCTAAACTCGAAGCCAGGCAGCCCAGACTGGGGAATGCTACCGCGGAAAAGCCATAGAAACGTAAATCTTACCTAGTGCAGTTCCTCTCTTTCAAGGGTTCAAGACTCTCCATTGTCTATCCATTTGGGGCCACTCTGCAGTGTCTTCCAACAGTTGGCTCCCGCAATTCATCATTATGTCCAGGACTTATAATCATTACCTATAGGAAAGAGAGTCTGATAGAAACCATTCCACAATGATCAAAACTGGAAACCACCCCAAAGAATTTTTTATTTTATAATTGATATCTCTTAATATTTCTTTTCAAAGAGAACAAAGGTAGCTACGGAGAAAATCAAAACTTTATTGGACTTGTTTACACTTCTTTTACAGTTTGGTGTTGCTGTATTCTAACTTGCATGAGGGAAGTTATTCTAAGTCGGTCAGTGCTCTGGTCCAAAGAACGAATTTTGCCCCTGCCCCTCCCCGCTCCCCGATTGGAGACCGCCAGACTCGGATGCGCATTTCGACTTCAGGCCGATGAGATCGAAGGCGGTCCGCCCTCGCCCAGCCGTGATCCGTGAATCCTCGCGCTGCGGGCACAGGCTCGATCTGGTGTCTCAGTTAACAGCTTCTGCCTCATCCCCAAACCCAGCCCTCTCTGGGAGTTACCACTTCTGGCACCGGGGTCCCCATCTCCTTCCCTTGGGTCTAAACTGCATAAGCCACGCCTGCCAGCCTCTGCCTCAGAAACATGACTCTTCACGCTCTGTCCAGCATAGAGCAGGCGTGCAACCCATGGTGGTGCGAGTAGGCCAGTGCTCCTCAATCCTTACGCGTTATATCAGTTAATTATCGGTATATAACGAACTCCTCCAGAACTTAGTCATTTAACGCGCAACGATGTACAATTTTTCATGTTCTTGTGGGTTGGCTGGAATGTCTGCCCACCGGGCTTATTTACGAGGCTGCGTTAGCTGGCCGGCTGACTGGGCTGGCATGGCTGACATGGCTCTGCTCCCGCGTCTTGCGGTCGGTCCGGCCGTCGGCGAGGGCTTCTCAGCTCTCCTCCCTCCCCCGGAGGCTCCGCCAGCGACCCACCCGGTAGCCTCTGGGCGGAATTCTAAAAAGGAAAAACCAGAAACATCACTATCTTTTATTATGTAGCCGGGAAAGTCATACAATATCCCATTTGCCATAATCCGGTGATCAAAGCCAGTCACAGGGCCAGCTCGGATTCGAGGAAGTAGAGAAATGAACTTCACCTGTGAGCGAGAGGCGTGGCAATGTCACGGTGCAAAGAGGCGTGAGTACGTGGCTGACGATGTGCCACAGAGCCCTTTGCTCTCCTGAAAATGACAGCATAGAAAAAAGAAACAATCTACACTTAAATTTTTAAAAACTCACAATAATTCACTGCCCATACAATAAAGGAGGTAGAGAAATAAAGTATAATAGCACAATCCACATTTCCACAAGTAAATGCTTGGATGTAACTGCACTAGAAAACATAATGAACAAACCAGCCTCTCCTATTCACATGCAGACCCGCCCACGCGGAGTCGCACAGGACTGTTCCGCTGGTGACGCAGACTCACGGGCGTCGCTGCCACCGCGAGTGACTTCCAAAGCGGGGGGCAGCTGTCGGCAGCGTTCAGAGCAACATGGGACACGAAATTCCCCAGACTTACACTGCTGCTGCGTCCCTGGACTGTTTGGCGTAGGTTAAAAGCCGAGCGGGACAGCACTTACGCGACAGGGTCCCGTGCACGGGAACAGGTTTGGCACCTACAGGAATGCCTGGCTGGACTTTCCAAGTCCAGCAGGACAAGGGATGATTTGTTGAGGACACTGCAGGACAACTGAGCACACCCTCCGTCTTTGGTCCAACCAACCGGGGGCTGTTCTGTTGGGGCTAGGGACCAGAAACGCATGAGTGACAAGGCCCCCGGGGCATCATCAGAGACAAGCCACCACCGAGAGAGCCGCCGGTGAGGTTCTGAAGACGAAAGGGAGAAGAGGTGCCCAGGAAGGGGCGATAAAAGAAGCAGGTAAGCCTCCCCACAGATGAAATGAGTGCTCTCATTTCCCGCCCACGTCCGAATCAGAGGACACTCACGGGTGTGGCCCCTAGAGCGAGGACGTGACAGGCAGCCCACCACACCCACGTGTCCCCTACGCCCCAGCCTGAGGGCGTGAAGGTGGCAGACTGGCCATTGTCTAGCCCCCTCAGTGTCTGGAGCTGCCCCTGAGAACTTGCTTCCAGTGCCTCCGGGGAGGGTTCTGGGTCAGACGGACCCCTCGAGACTCAGTGTTTTATGGCTGCGTCTCCCACCGAAGCTTTTCTTGAGGAAGGAGGGGAGGTCAGGGTTTGATCTGATAGCTGTGGGGTACATGGCTGGGCCCCCAGAGGCAAAGGGAGCCAGTGGGGAGCCCGCCTGCATCTGCATGCAGTACACCCACTTTGAGTGTGATCTGTGGGTTACAGAGTCATTTCTGTTAATTAAACGTCTTAATATAATTTGGAGGTAAGAGTGCTTGGCCTGTATTTCAGACAGTCCCTGGAGGACGGGCAAAGTGAGGGAATATGCCATCTGGCAAGCACCATGAAATTTAATCGCCTGAGGGAATTCGTAGAGAATTACGCTGATGGAGGAGGGCTGCGTAGACGGACAGATTGACACACCAAATCTCAACTCGCTTTACCGGTGGTCGAAGCCGAGAGCGGGTGCCCATCCCCCCGCCACCCTGCACCGCGGCCAATCCCCCCACCCAGCCTCCGGCGGCATCCGAACCCCAAAGAGGCCGCTGCAAGGCTTCTCCAGCCTCAGAGCCTGGAGGACGGCCATTGCCACTCCTGGGCCAGATAGGCCCTCCCCCTCGCCCGGGAGTCAGGCTCCTCTAACTCCCTCCCCCAATCGAACTCTCTTTTCTCCTCAGATGGTGTTTATGCAGGGCCACGAACGTGCCGCGTTAACTCCAGGCCATGTGTCTTTGGAAGGAAATCAATGCGTAATTATGTGTTCTGTCTATGCAGCGTGGCCCAGAGCCAGGCTGATTGGGAGTTAGATAAAGTGGAAATGTCGTGGTCAGCGCCGGCCAAGCCGGCCAGGAAAGGCGCCCGGCGGAGAGGAAGGGGCTGTCCAAGGTCCGGCCGGCAGACCTTGAAGCCATGGCTGCCTCTCGGGTCCCCCGGCCTTTTCCACTGGAAGCTGCCGTGTCCTGGGACGAGTTCGAGCGGGCCGACCCCGAGGTGGCAGGTGCAGGACCCGGAGGCGTCGACTCTCAGTGGGAAGAAAGCCGTGCTCTTTGGGGGACTTCCCTGTGAACTTCCGTGTGTTTGTAGGTGAAGGCGTCCGGCCGGCTCGTGGCTAAGGCCGCGCGAAGACCCAAGCACGGCCTGGGACTAGCATCTGGACTTCGGTCTCAGGCCGGGGTCAGAGCTCTGTCTGGAGATGGAGTCAGAATTCCAACTATAGCTGGGGTCGGTCCTCAGCCTATAGGAGCTAGAATCAGGGCTCGCACCGGGGCCATGGCTGAAACTCAGCCTGAGGACAAGGGACGGATTTCTTGATGTGACGTTTAAAGACTTCCGTCAACATAACCCATGGCTGGAGCTTCGAGGGCACTGGGCTGTAACCACGCCACGACGTGCTGAGGACAGAATCGTATCATTTCAGTTCAGGACTTCAATGCGGCCTTCGGCCCACATGCAACCTCAATGCAGACATTTTTTGAAACGAGTGGTGACGTTAGTGATTTATCTTTCGCAACGAGCACACTCTGTCCAGCACATCATGCCCCCCAAAAAGCCCTCCACAGGCATACCCCTGACCTTCATGACTCCAAACGGGCAGAAGAAACGTAATAATAAGGCCCCCTTGAATGTTTCCAAAGACTCAGGTATTTGGGTTCCCTGAAGCCAATGCCCCTCCCCAGCGAGAAGGGGGTCAAGTGGGTCCGAAAGGTGGAGTATGTGGCTCTGGTGGCCGTGGCACATGGACTGGAGAGCATTCGCCAGGAGGAGAGGGGAGTCTCACGTGGGCCAGACAGCAGAGAAAAGGAGCCGTGGGTCTGTGCGTCGCAAGGAGCCTGAGAAGGGGGTGTTGTCTGCAAGGGACACAGGACGGGGCCCGTGTCTATGCCTTGGATTCAGCACATTCTTCACCGGTGACAGGAGCCACAGCAGAAGTGGACAGGGTCCCGGGGGGCAGCCTTCCCCTCTGCCTCAGGGCACGGAATGCATCGGCGGTCCTCCCGGCCGTGTGGCTCACAGCGCCACGTCCTCCCTCCAAGCCTTGCTCTGTGAGGACGGCCGCCCGCATTCAGCCTCCTCCACGCACCCTCCCTGGCCCCGGTTTCCGGCACTCTGTGGGCTCAAGTCTCTTTTTATCCCCCAGTACTTTTACTGAGATGGTTCCAGAAGGCAAATTCTTCCACAGCATTAAAAAGTAATTTACAGAAATAATCTTCCCTTAATAAAACCCACATAGAATGATACAGTTTTTATAGTGCATGACAGAATAGGAAAGGTCCGAGCTCTTGCAGAAAAACGAATCAATCCCTCTCCGGTGGACTCCGAGCCACATGGCCTCCACGGGCTGCTGTGATATATTGTCTTGGAAAGTTTAACTTGTAATGTAATTGGGCCACGCCGGCCACTCATCCTGCTCCGGTGTCCTCGGAGACAGGCTCTTTCGGCCCGGCTCAGAGATATGAGGACAGGAAGAACAAACTCACTTCTGCCCCTTCATCATATATATATATATATATATATATATATATATATATATATATATATATGAAATTAAACAGTTAGTAGCTAAATTGCATTGTAATTGATTGCAAAATTGCTTTTTTAATGAGATTTAGACACTAGAAAATAGCTTTTTTTTTCCTTCAATATGCCCAAAGTGAACTCGGTCATTTGACAACACATTGTCTCCCCGGCCTTCTTCTAGCACGGATCGCTCTGAGATTAGCAGCCGGGGGGCGCCGCGCTGCCTTGGAGAGAGGGCCTGAAGCCAGCATCCCTGCTCTGCCCCCAGGGCGGGGGCGGCGCCTGCCCCCCGACCCCCGCGCCCCTGGCACCCCTGGGGCACACGGCGCCTGGGTGGTGGGGGCCGGGGCTCCTTAGATCATCCCGTCTTCCCCCTCGTTCCCTGGCTCAGGACGCCGAAGGCCGCTCCGGGAAACCATGCCTTCTACCGCTCAGTCTACCTACCACGTGCCTGTCGCCCGAAGGGAAACGTGGCATCCACCCCTTCTGAGCACGCACGGCAGTGGGGCCCCCCCAGCTGGCAGGGCCCAGTCAAACCTCCAGGTTTCCCGAAGCCAGTGCGGAAGTTTCTCCTATTTAGCGGGTGTAGGCATGGAGGCTGTTTGCACCTCCCCGATTCCCTTCGAAGCCAGTGCTGTGAGTGTCGGCTGCTGACGGCCCACAGCACCGCGTTCTCCGGAGCCACCCGTCTTTGTGAATGAAGCTTTATTGGCACGCAGCCACGTCCATTCGTTTCCACGTTGTCTGCGGCTGCGTGTGCACCCAGACGGCAGAGTTGAGTCGTTGCAACAGAGACCACGGGGCCCATAAAGCATCAAACGTACTTCCTGGTCCCATACAGAAAAAGTGTTGCTCTAAAGAATCGCCAGACCGCGGTCGCCTCCCGGTGAGAGTTTTGTGGCCCACAGCCCACGTGAGACCAGCGCTGGGACCCGGCAAGCCAGTGCCCTCGTCTCCAGGTGGGTCTGACCCGCTGATGAGTCCACACTCCCCCGCGGGATCAGACCGAGGCCGGGACCGGCAGGGAGCCACGTCACCTGCCTCCTTCTGGCCTTCCCTCACCGCGCTCACTAGGGACAATCAGCGTTTACTTTACACTAAAAGCGCAGTTGTTGGCTTGTTTTTTTTAAAGATAAGACGTCAGGTCCCTTACGGAGGCTTTTGTTTTGCAAACAGTTGCCCCAGATGCCAGGCTAAAAACCACGGTCCCGCCAAGGAGCTGAAGATGCAAAAGGCAGACAATTTGTGGAGGCTTTACAAGGCGCGCCCGAACCTTTTCCACTGACTTACCGTGGAATCCCTGAGCTCAGCACAGGGCCTGTCATCCCCGGAGATGCCGGGCCTGGCATGAACAAATGAATCCCCAGCTCAGCTGGTGAGCTCGAGGCTGGGGGTTCCGTGCTGGGTGCTCCTCATGCTTGACAGGTTTGTAACCTAAACTGGAGAATCTTCGAGTCGTGCAATAGGGAAATATCAAAGAGGACAGGGGTGCGTCCGAAGAAAAAGAGTAAAAGCTTAGATCCGTCATTCAGACATCGGGTCTCGGAGAGGAATTCCTAACTCTAAGCATCTGTGGCAACGACAACCATAATTTAATAATGTGCAATCTTTACATGTTATGAAATGCGTCGTTATCTGTAAGCTCGCAAATGACAAGAGGTGGACGAAGCAAGCTCCACTCTGTCCACCTGACCGAAGAGGATGCTGGGGCCCCAAGCGATGACGCGGGGCCCCCAGCCTCACACAGCCGGACAATTCCGGGGATTGTCACGGCCTGGAGGTCCAGACTGAATCTGAAATCAGCGAGGGCCTACTTCTCTTCCTGGCCTGAGGCTCTGAGTTAGAACATAGTCCGATTTCTATAATTAAACTCATTTTTTTTTAATTTTATACCAACTTGCATCTTACCTAAAGTAAAGTAGTCTAACACATGTACGTATTTCAAACACAAAGTAGTTTTAATTTTGTAAAGTTTATGAAACGAAGTGCCCTGGGGCCGATCTCACAAACGAGATTGGATTTACAGAAATCCAGGAGACAGTGGCTGGGAGACAGTCTCTTTATTACATGACCTCTGGCAAGCCACTGCCTCACTCAGGAGTTTATCCTGAGCTGTTACACAGAGGGTGGGATCAGATGTTCTCTGGAGTCTTTTCCTACTCAAAGAAAAATGCTATAATCAATTATATCTGGGCATTAGGCCAACATTTTCACATTCTCTCGATAACCCAGTCTGTAAGCTAAGGGGGAGGCAGAGGCATTCCGGATTTATTCAAAAGCATTTGGGAAAGCGGGGGGGGGTGGGGGGGCTGGCCCTCCAGGCAGCCTCTGGATTTGGGTGTCCAGCCAGAAAGCGCTGGGGACCCGGAAAGGCAGGTCGGGTGCCGCTGAGCGCCCCCGGAACCCAGGAGCTCATCAACCATTCCCACGCAGGTGCACGGGAAGGAAGCCGCGCTTCCCAACAACCTACCCCTTCGCAAGGCCGCTGACCCCACTAGCATCTCTCTCCCTTCATCTTCAGCAAGGGATCATTATTGTGATTATGAGCCATTAACGTAATAATAACGAGCTTGAAATGGAGTGCCACGGGCCTCTGCGGGGGCAGTGGGGGCGCTCTGAGCGGGCTCTCTGCAGAGGCACCGGCAGCGAGGGAGGGAGGGAGGGAGGGATGCAGGCCACAGGCCTGAAGCTGGGCTGGGGGGAGTTTCCAAACGAAGGCCTGCCCTCCTGTGAGCTGGGAAGGAGGCGGCGGACAGAACTTCTCCAGGGTTTGCTCTGAATCGTAATGAGCGGCATGTCGAAGTCAAGATTCGTATTTCTTATTTTTCAAAAGCCGCATTGATGGGAGCAAGCTCACAATACAAACAGTGGTGATTGCAATCACTTGCCGTTCCCATGGCAACAGACAAGATTAAAAGGGCAAACAACGGAGCTGGAACTCTCTTCAGATTAAACTCCCCGATTTTAATTGCCAGGCAGCAGCCTCACACATACAGTCCCGGACTCACTGTTTCACAGACTGACAACCGCTTCCCGGCAACGGGCGGGGGGGGCCCCAGGCTGACCACCCCAGCCCTGGATCCTCCGGTCCAGGGCACAGAGCACCGCAGGAACTCACCGGGGAGCTTCTTGAACATCCCCAGAGACGGGGAGCTCATCCCGTCACTGGCTGGGCGTAGGCGCTCGGTCGCGGGGCCATCTCAGCAGCCAGCGGTTAAAAACCCCATGAAGACCCGGGTTCAGGGCTGCTGAAACAAGAATGAAAACAATGGTGGACGATAGCGATGCATTTTAATCAAAGCCCGCGGTTAGGGAGGTGCGGCTCTCAGGGTCCACCCTCCCCACAGAGGGACAGCACCGACAGCTGCGGAACCGAGCAGCTGCCATGTGTCCCACGCTGTGCTCACGGGTAACCTCCCCAAATCCCCACCACACCTGCGGCGAGCGTCACTGTCATCTCTGCGTGGCAGGTGAGCAGGCCGCAGCCTGGGGAGGCGAAGGTCGAGATCACAAAACTGGAAGTCGCAGAACCAAGCCTGAGACTCGGACCCATCTGACCCCCGAGCCCATGCTTTTGCCACCACGCCACCCCTGGAGGAAGGAGCTGGCTGGATCTGGGGACAGGGGCCTGGTAGCGGTGGGGACTCAGAGACACCTGGGCTGGAAGACACCAGCTGAGCTGTTCTCTCTGCGTCCCAGGAGCCTCCGGAGAGAGGAATGCCGGTCCTGGGGCTGGGGGCTCAGCTTGTCTCTGGCTGTGGCCTCGTTGGCAGGGCGGCGGTGTTCCTGCTGCATTCTTTGGGCCTTTGTCTGTCATTTCCAGGGCTCCCCTGAGCCCCGAGTCCTCTCCTCGCACAGCGGCCCGGCATTGGATGAGCCTGGCTCAAAGCAACCTCCACAGACCCTGGGAGAAGCAGATCCTCGGAAAAATAATGCCGACATAAAACAATAATGCAGCCACAAAGGAAATGACAGTTCAATACGCCACCTGGGATACGTGGTGTTAAAGCCACAGAGAAACAAGGTCTGTCATTCCGTCTCAAAGGGTGACAGTGCTGTGGGAAGAAGCGAAGTGGGAACAGGCAGGCCAGGTGCCACCGGACGGCCAGCTTTGGACAGAGCAGGTGGGGAAGCCCTGGCTTGAGGTCGAGATGAGGGAGGAGACCAGGTGGGATATCTGGGGGAGTCAGAAGCAAAGTCAGTGCAAAGTCTCTGGGAAGGGAGCACCCCCAGCATGTTCAAGGACCACCGGCCAGGCTGGTGAGGCCGGAGCGGACAGAAGCTGGGACGGAGACTCACATGGCAGGGTTGTGAGTGGAGGAGCAACACGATCTAATGTATCTTTTATAGGAATCCCTCCAGCTGCTGTGTTGAGATAGACTATCGGGGAACAATGGCGGAAGTAAGGAGACCAATTATGGGGCAGGTGGTAAACACCCAGGTGGGGTCCGACGATGGTAATGGGAAACAACGGTCGTGGGAAACAGATTCTGGGCGTACGAGGTCTGTCCGGAAAAAGTCCAGCCGTTGCTCATATGACGAGAACGGTTTGTGCAACATCGATGTCACCTGGCAGCCAGGGAGAGGGGACTGGAATGCGCATGCATGAACAATGACGCCTTCACTGTACCGGTCAGTGAGGGCGGTAGACGCCATTGAGCAAGCATGCGTCCTGTGTGGCCATCGCATTCAAAATGACTGAGCAAGTAGAGCAACGAATCTGCATCAAATTTTGCCTTCGGCTTGAACACTCCTCTGCGGAAACTATTCAGATCATTCAGAAGGTTTTGGGGGACGATGCAATGAGTGCAGCACAAATAACAGTGTGTCACAAATGCTTCAAAGGTGGTCGAGAGTCTGTTGACAATGATCCACGTTCTGGAAGGCCTGCAACAAGCAGAACACCTGAGAAGGTTGAACGTGCACAGGCTGCAGTCAACACAGATCCGCGACTGACAGCGTGAGAACTAGAAGCTGATCTGGGGATTCCAAAAAGTACCGTGTCCAAGATTTTGACCCAGGATCTCGGCCTGAAAAGTGTCTTGGCAAAATTCATTCCACGGCTTCTACCAGAGCAGAAGGAACTTCGTGCAGCTGTTGCTAATGACTTGATTCGAATCGCTACCAATGAACCAGGTTTTCTCAAGAAGGTCATAACCGGAGATGAATCGTGGGTCTATGGCTGTGATCCAGAAATAAAGGACCATCGTCCCAGTGGAAGTCGCCTGGTTCTCCGCGCCCGAAGAAGATGCGGCAAAGTTACAGCAAGATCGAGACCATGTTGACTGTGTTTGTTGATTGGGAAGGCGTTGTCCATCACAAGAACGCCCCTCCAGGCCAGACAATTAATAAGGAGACCACCTCAATGTTCTTCATCGGCTGAGAGATGAAATATGAGGAAAACGGTCACAACTACGGGCACCTGGCAATTGGCGGTTTCATCACGACAGTGCGCCCGCTCATGCATCATGTCTCGTCTCATGCAGTTTTTTGGCAAAACATCAAAACATCCAGGTGACTCAGCCCCACTACAGACTTCTGGCTTTTCCCAAAACTTCCCTAAAATCGCCTTTGAAAAGGAAGAGGTTTCTGACCGTCAATGGGATTGATGTTCCTGGTTCGAAGCAGAGTGGAAACTGCCCTAAGACAGCGCCCGCCCTCCGCTTCCCCACAGCGGCCCTGTTCAGACCCCGTCTGGCCAGACTCCGGGGAGAAAAGCAGGACAGCTCTCGCTTGGTAAATGGCGCATTTCTGGACACGCAGCCATGCGTGCGTCGTCACCCCTCACCAAGCGGCCCCGTCCGCAACGCTGTTCACGCAAACCCGTGTCGAGATCTTGTGTCTGTCCCATAGCCTGATGTCTTTACTGGACATGTAGTTTAAATAATTACATTGCAACTAATGTTGGAATATGTGTTTAAAAGAATACTCTCGTGTTGAACATGCTCTTTCTTCCATTACACACCGATTGCCAGGAAGTTCGTTCCTGAAAGACGGACGGGTTCCCCTGTAATTCCGAGCTTTTTCAAGGCTACAGAGTTTCAGCTAACAAACGCTTCTGCAGAAGGAGAAAAAAAAACCTTCGGAATTATCTGATATAAAATGCTGTTATGAATTGGACCCTCGCTCCAATGAAAGGATGATCTGTGGTTTTGGGTTTCGTTATTTTAAACCATTTATTGGATAGATATTTTTTCCATAGGAAGCAGACCCGTGACCCGGCAAATCCGCACCGATAGTGAGTGGGTGATAAGCCAACCCGTTCGTTGCTGTTTTCCACTTTCATGTGTCTCTCTAAATACTTTCTGTTTTATTTAGTAATTTTACTTTTTTTCCCTTGCAACCAGGACGGGCGTCGCTACTCCAAGGAGGTTTTGACGCAGCTGCCGAAGGTTACAGGGATAAAAAGAAAAACCGCCAGCGAAAGATGCTCCATTGTAAAGAAAGATCGAGGCTGAAATTGAAAATTGAAAGCTAATCTTTGTGTGCCTTTCCAATGAATGCATTTTTAAATTGGCAGTTTAAAAAAAGAATAAAATCGATTGGAATAATACAGTGCCGTGGGGGAAAGGAAGTTAGGCTGTGTTACCGGGATTCTAATTAGACGCAGTTCCCTGTTGGAGATTTACTTACAGAACTATCTCAATTTTAGTGGGAAGAATGCTAATTGATAAATTTGATTATTGTTACGGAGCTTTGTTTCCCTCGTGGCAGGTTGCCAAAGGAAGCCCCACAGAATGTGAACGTGGGGATACAGGTGTAGCGGTATCCTGCCTACCTTGGAACTCCAGCTCTCGTGCTCAGAACGCAGTGGAACTTACTGAGAAATGCTAAGTCGTCATGTTTCTGTTTCTTGATTTCAAATGTTCGGGGTGGTGCCCAAGATGACCAGGAATTAAGTTTTCACAATATCAAGGGGGCTACCTAGAATGGCAGCTGAAAAGTATTATCACCAGCGGGTTACCCATAACTTACCGAGACCAGGGGCATGGGCCCTCCCCCTTAGGCATGTAATTGGCTTTGCTATTCTAGTTCTTGGCAGTGTGGGTAGGCACATATGGACGCCCCAGAGAGTGTCATCTTAAAGAGTTTGAAAAGTCAGGAATCTCATACCGAAAGGGTACAATATTTTATGGGGGACGGTTGAGTAATGGAAGGATAAAAATGAAGATGAAATTATAGGAAGGGTGAGAGACGTCAAGTGAACCGAAGCACCCTGGTTACGTGGTCCGTGCGGGAGCTGGAACTAGACAAGGAATTCGCCGGGGGATGAAGCTCGGGCCACGCCCTTTGCCCCGATTTGGCCCCAGATGTTTCTGATCGCCAAAGGTGGCAGCGAAGGAGGGGGCCGAACTGTCTCGAGTTCCATGACGTTTCCCGCATCCGAAATCTACCCTTGTAGTCCCGAAACTGGCCGTGATCTTCCGCACACCTGCTGCACTGCACCAATTCTCCGTGGCTACCGGAACGGGTTTCCACAAACTTAGTGGCTTAAAGCAACACCAGAGATATTATCATACAGTTTGGGATTTCAGGAGTCCAAAACGGGTCTCAGTGACCTCAGGTCAAGATGTTGGCAGGGCTGGGCTCCTTCCAGGAAATTCTAGGGGCGGGGGCATGGTGACTCTATTTCTTTGCTTTTTCTGGCTTGCAGAGGGACATCCACATTCCTTGGCTTGTGACCCCTTTCTCTGTCTTCAAAACCAGCGACGTCAGGACAAGCCCTCTCCCACTGCCACCTCCCTGGTTCTCCCCTCCCTCTTTCACTTTTAAGGACCCTTGTGATTATACTGGGCACACTCAGATAATCTGGAAAAACCTCCTTGTTTTAAGGTCAGCTGATTTGCAAACTTAATTCCATCTGCAAATTTAATTCCCCATTTGCCATGCGACCTCACATAATCACAGGTTCTGGAGATTAGGACGTGGACATCTTTGGGGGGTGGGGCGCGTGCCTACTTAACAATTTCACTCAGGAATAGGGGTGGGCCCCCCAAGGGAGTAGCTGAGCCAGATGTCGGGCTGGAGAAGATTTATGCTGGCCAGTCCCAGAGCCGCTGCTAAGGGCAGAAGACACTGTCCAGCAAGCTCCTAATCCATGGAATTTACCACAAAAACAGAAGCAAGACAGGGCCCTGGCCGGGTAGCACAGCTGGTTAGAGCATCGTCCCGATACACCAAGGCTGTGGGTTCGATGCCCAGTCAGGGCCCATACAAGAAGCAACCGATGAGCGTACAAATACGGAGAACAACAAATGGATGTTTCTCTCTCTCTAAAAACCAATGTTTTTTAAATGGTAAAGTCATACAGAGAGTAAATACAGGAGCTGGATTTAAACCACCCCGAAGCCTTCCTCCTTTCTTTCAACGCCTCGTCTCTCACAGTCAGGAATAAAACATCGGACACATATTTATACTCTTCCTTTAACTCTCTGAGCCTAAGTTTGCATGCCCATGTGGTGGGAGAATAATTCTTGGCGTGACCAGGGCAACTGCTGACTCCCTTACTAACGAGGCAAACCAACTGGTTGGAAGGTCCAGTGTGTGTGCACGATTCACCATGTTAGTCACTGACTTAATTGCCCTAATCACCGGGAGCCTCGGTTTTCTCATCGCATCTGAAAACTGGGAAAACAAGGGTCCCCACCTCATGCTGTGAGCGGAGAGCAGCGGGCGCATGCTTCTGGGAGGCCCCCCACTTTCAAAGGACTCATCCCTCAGCTTACCAATGCTCCCTCCTCTCTCCCCGCCACCCCACGTCCTCATCCTTCCCCGCTGTCCTGGCTACGAACAGGCAGGTGCAGGCCGCATCCCACGCGGAACTTCCGCGGCCAGCCCTCCCTCCCTCTTCCTCGGCGAGCCCCTCCAAGCCCTGCCCCCCTTCCTCACGGGTCAGTGTTTGCCTTCCGTCTCCTCAGCTTACCACCTGTATGAAGCCGGGCTACCGATCACTCAAATGTCACCGGTGGCCTTGTAGTTCTCTTTCTCCCTAACCTCTCCACGCGTCCGATTTAGAGGAGGCCCCCTTCTGCACCACGCTGGGGCCTTCGGCCGAGCAAGCTCCCCGCTGGGCTGCAAACCCCAGCCCAGTCAGGAAACGATCTGCCTCTCACTCACCTCCACGTACGCAGGGCCTGAGGACCTAGGGCACAGTGGGTTTCTAATGATGCCCAAAAGGAACAGAGACACAAAAGACCCCGTTCATCAGTCCCCCACCGCCCGTGGCTTGCATGCCGAAGTCCCGCTCCAGCCCGCTCCCAGCTGAGCGGGGTGCTGACGGAGGGCTCCCCACATCCTGGTGAGGGGGGCAGGGGATCACTGAGTGGGCAGCTCTGGGAGATCCTCACTGAGACCTGCTGCCCGAAGTCCTTTCAATGAATGACTCACTCACATGGGGAGGGGACCGCGTAAGAAGGGGCCAGGAATAATAGGGCCTGCTCCACTCTGCCATGGACCTTGGCCATGGGGCTTCACCCCAAAGGTAGCAGCCTGCCCCCTCCGTTCTGTGGGAGTTCTACTTGCGGGGAGAGCAGGGGGCTTGAGTTCCCCGGGGGAGGACCTCGGGCCGTCTCAGCCAGATGACAGACGCCGAAAAGCGATGGGAAAGCAGGTTTGGGTGGAAGGAGGGAGGGAAGCGTCCTGAGGACCCAACCCAGGGCAGCGCTGGAGTTCAGACCCTAGCCATCACGGGGGAAAGGCTCGCGGCCTCAGGTCCGACAGGAAGTCAGATACTTCCTAAGTGGTTCCATCGAGTGCAGAAGTGGGTTCTTGTGAACCGCAGGGACACAGCAAGTCTCTGGGCTCCAAACCTTATTCCCTCCACCTGCAGGGGCTGCATCTGGTTTTGTCCCAAATTACCCAAAAGCAAGTCCCTCTAACTCCAGAGCGGATTCATGCCTCCAGCGTCATGACCATCTAGTTTCATGTACGGGAAGCGTCTTCCTCCTTGAACATGACTTTGACCCTACGAACCGTGACCCAGTCCTTTGAGTGCGTCTGACCCCGTGGGTGCCTATCGTCCGTGCAGGTGCATCGCCAACCCAAGTAAGTCTCCCTGTTGCTGGACTCCAGTCCCTGGCAACAGGGTCACCTCTCGGTTTGTTCCCCCACATCCTCAAATAAAAGACCTGGACTTGCTGACGGTAAACGCCTGCGTTCATCAGGCCACGCCAACTATTATCAAACTTCTCCAAAGATCCCAAAAGAATGTTATTTGCTGAAAACAGCACAGGTTTGCTCCTGACTCATGTTACAGTTTAATAAATCGTTCCCCATGGGTCCAGACTCCCTCCGTGCCAGGGTCTCACCCCGTCACACTTCCGGCTTCAGCGACACTTGGGCGACACCAGTCGGCAGGCAGAAAGGAGCCAAGCCTGGACGTGTCGCCCGTCACCGCACCCCCATTCCGCCGCCACGGCTCAGGCATATACACCCCCTCTAACTGCTGGGAGAAGCGGGAAGCAGGCCGCTGTGTGCCCAGGGATAAAAGGAGACGGTTTTGGTGACTAACCCATTTTCTCTGTCACAAGGTTCCTTCCACCATCGTTATCAGTCCTCACGTTGCTTTTAATTCTCCCCAGAAATAACCAAGTTCAGTTACTCACCCTGCGCATCAGAGGCTCCCCACGAAGGGGCGGAGGCACTGCAGCGCCCGCCCCCCACCCCCCAGCAAACCGCTGCTCCTGTCCCAGCAGCTCTCCTGGGGACCTGGCTTCTGCACACTGCCGGAAACCGTTCCCATTGGGGGCAGCTGTTCTTAAATTAACCCAAACCAGGCACGGAGGGGAGGTAGCATTTGGCGAGACAGCTGATGGCTTCATTGAATCGGAGGCCGCCTCTTTGCCGCTGCTGTCCCACGGCCAAGCCTCCCCTCCGGTGGGTCAAAGGTGCCTTTCATGTCCTTCCCTCCGACCTAAACGGGGCCGCGCGCAAGAGACGCGGCCGTCTGATGCTGGCCCCATGAACTGACAGGGCAGCCCCGAGGGGCCGACCAGAGAGGCAAGTCCTGGGAAGAGAAAAGGCACTTCTAGAAAGACAAATGCAAAATGGTCAGCAGGATAAATACAAAGTTTTGAGATCAGTGTCGCTTTTCTTGCTTAGAAGTCCCCAAAGGGGCTCTGAAAAGTAGTTGTGAAAGAACTGAAGGCTGGTGTTGGTTGTCTGTGATATTCATGACAAGCAAGGGACGTCCGCGAAAGGTCGCGCTATTCGCATTGGCACAAAATAGGCAACGGGCGTCCGGAGACTACACGTTCCTCACTCCCCCGCGGCAGGAGCCGGAAGCGGGCTGTGAAAACCCACTCTCGCCCAGAGCCGCCGGGGAGCGGGGTTCCGCCCGAAGACAGAGGGCGCCGCCGGAGCCCAGGGCTGCAGGAGGCAAATGTGAGGCTGGGGCTGCTGTGTCCAGAGGTGACTCCGGGGTGACAGCACACACAGGGATCATAACCATGAAAGCAGCCGGCATGTGCTGAGCACTCGTGGCGGCCTTTCTAAGGTCGTATCTACAGTAACTAATTGAACCCTCCCAACCGCCCAGTTAGGCGACAGCCCTCTTAGCCTCCATGGTACCAATGAGGGACCCCGGCTCAGAGAGGTTAAGTAACGCGTACAACGTCGCACAGTTGGTCAGCGGCCAAACTGGGCTGGGCTCCCTGGGTTGGGAAGCCTGTGCCACTTCAGAACCCCTGTTCTCAACCTGTATTCTATGCTGCTGTGGCCTCCGATGTGGCCCCGGAGCGAGCAAGTGTCACCGAGATGATCTCCGAGCGACTCCGGGGAACCGTTATGGCAAATGGATAACCACCACGGTCAGCTTTCATGTGACAACCAAACCAATGGCAGCGATGGCCCGATGTCCTGGGCAAGAGGGCAGCCAAGGGGACCACGGAGGAACAGCCCCCCGAAAACCGCTGCAATGTCACCCCCCGGCCGGTGGGCGCCTGACGGGTGGGACCCCTCCAGGCCGAGCCACGAGAGGCGGTGGCAGCAGGACAAGAGCTCCGCCCTGGGGCCAGAGAGCGAATTCCGGCTCAAATCCCAGTCCTGCCGTGACCTCACCAGGTAACCTCGGACGAGTTGCTCAACCTCTCCAGCCCTCAAATTCCTCAGAAAAAAAATGGGGTGGGAGAGAGAGAAAGTGAAAAATCCACTTCGAAGAGCGTTGGAAAAATTGACGTTCCCTGGCCAGGTGTGTGAGCCGAAGCTCAACAGAAATCCAAGAGCACCCCCGTTTGGGGTGATTTGAGGAAGGTTTTTACAGGGGACCGTACAAAGATGAGGGCAGGATATAGAAAGCCCCTAGCGACAGCCAGGGACCATCTCCACCCCCAGGAAAAAGGGAAGACTGTGGCTAGCAGAACCCTGAAACAAAGTGGGGTCAGCAGGTGAACGGCCCCCCAAAATGGCCCACGTCCTCCCCGCCGAACCTCCGAATGTGTTACCTTCCACAGCAGAAGGATTTGCCAGTGTGATCTTGCAATAGGAAGATGACCCTGGATTGTCAGGTGGTCCCAGTGTAATCACAAGGGTCCGTCCGAGGGGTTGGGGAACTGGAACTGGAGGAGAGGTGACGCCAGGAGCAGATGCTGGACTGATACGCAGCCTGGGCCCAGGAATGCCGGCGGCCTTGAAACCCAAGGACATGAGGAACGGATTCTCCCCCGGGGCCTCCGGAGGGAACGCAGCCCTGCCGACACCTTGATTTTTGTCCCTTCAGACTCATTCCAGACGTCTGACCTCCAGGACTGGAAGGTAACAAATTGGTGGTGATTTCTTAACAGCAGCCACAGGAAACTGACACAGTGAAAGCCAGGTGCAGGGGACAGTGGCCTTCGGTCAGTCGGCCAGGGGGTCCCCCCAGAGAGAAAGCGGAGGGAACAGAACCCCTGCCTCTCTTTCTGCCAGACCCCAATGTCCTGCCGGCGCCCCCACGGGAAGAGCCCAGCGAGAAGCCGGAGGGAGCCACGGCTGGCCCGTGCAGGTCAGCCCCGGGGCAGAACTCGGGGAGAGGAGGGAGGGAGCTGGGCTGCAGACAAACGGGGAGCCCGGCGCAGTAGGCCAACCTGGAGCAACTCCACGCTGGCTCACCTACGGCGAGAGTCAGGAGAAGGTCCAGGACGCCTGCCTTCCCGCTGGGAAGTGGGGCTCACCCCCGCCCCCCAGAACACAGCCCCACGAAGACAGGCTCACATCTGGGGCATGGAGGGTGGAAATCCTTCCAGAGCTCCCTGGGACATGGGTCGGCCGACAGACTGGCAGCCACTCTCGTGGCCAGTCTGCCAGGGTGATCCTCTCAGACGCCGCCACCCTCACCCTGCCTTAGCCACCAGTTCCAGCCTGGCCACCCCGCCCCTCCTGCCGTACCATTCAAGGATGAGTTTCCATTGGACGGGAGAAACGCCCAGGTCCCAGGCCCCCGCCGGGCTGGCTGGCACTCCTTCAGCCAACCGACATTGCCCAGTGTCAGAGGTGGACGTCCTCTGGCCCTGCCCTCGGAAACCGACACTCAGGGGCAACTCCGCTGAAACGGAGAGCCGGCCGCCGGCCAGCGCCGCACCTGGGCAAGTTAGGAAACGATTCGCGTCTCCAGAAGCTCTCCTGCCATCTACTGGCAACTTGTAAGATCGACAGCTACCTAAGATGACAGGGCGGCCCACAGGGGTCCCCCGCAGCTGGGCAGCCCCGGAGGCCTTTCCCAGAGCTCTCAGCACAACTGGAATGATGACGATGGCAGGCGGCGGGCTTCTTGGTTTGTTGTCTGTGTCTCCAGCCGCCACGAAAACTATCGTCAGTGTCTCCCAGCTGCGACCGCGAGAAGCCTCTAGATGAACACAACGGGCTTACAGCCTGCTACTTTGAGAGCACCCAGGAAGGACGTACTGTCGCACTGCATTCAGAGCAAGTTCAAGAGCGAGTAAAACCACTGCCTAGTGGCCCGGGGTCAGAGCCGGGTAGGAGCGTGTATCCATTCTAGAACGGTACTGTCGACACAGCGGCCACTAACCACGAGTGACCACAGAGCCCCTCGGGATGTGGCCTGGGTTAGTGTGGGAAACAGGACGCAGCGTGTTCCATGAACGATGCTTCAGTTCGTTCCGTGGTAAAGCGATAATATTTTTGCCCTATTGGTTCAAAGTTAATGCCGCCTCTTTCTTTTCTATTTTTTAATGTTACCATTGGAAAACATTTTAAGTGCCTCTGCAGCGTGCATTACGTTCGCATGGGGCGGTGCCACGCTCAGCCCTTCCTGCCTGGGCCTTACGGGAAGCCGGTGCCTCGGATTCGGGCTCAAGGTCGTTCTGCATCAGATCATGACGGACTGGACATCTGCCTGTTGGGCTGGCCCCAGCAGCCCCTTGCCGGGCGGGTGGGGGCGGGGGAGGAACTTAGTCGGGATGTTTGACAGCGTCAGCAGAAGGTTTGACTTGCTAGGACGCCAAGGCGTCGCACACGGGGAATCAGATCTTAAAAACCCTCTCTTCCCCTTCTTTGTCCCTCTCCCCATCGCCTTCCTTTTCTTCTCCGCCTCCTCTTCCTCCTCCCCGCTTCCGCCCGCTCTCCCTCCTCCCTCCCCGTTCCTTTCTGCACAGCTCCCTCATTCCTCTCTCGCGCCGCAAGGGGGGAATGATGGCAGCCGACCGCCCCGCCCCCAGTTATGCTGCTTCCATGTTCCCAGGGGGAGAGGCCGTCCTGCCTCTGTCCCCGGGTGTCTCTCTCCCACGTCCTCAAGAAGCAGCAGACAGGCCTGACTGTGGTCGTGTCCCGCCTCGTGCTGGCCAGCTAGGCCAGAGCGTGGGTCTCCCCCTCTCGTCCTTCCTAAAGGGCTGGGGAGGCCACACCAATGGGCAGACCCAGGGGGGGCCAGGGCTGGCCAGCCTGTGGGCGCGGAGCCTCGTGAGAAACGTGGGAGGAGGCCAGAGCATGGGGGGAGGTTTAAGAAGAGCGGGGAACGCTACCACGCCACCAGCAGGCAGAGAAAAGAATGGGTGAGGCAGAAAGAAAAGGCTGTGAAGAAAACCAAGCTGCGGATTTCGAGGGAAACCCCGGCTGGGGGTCAACAGGCCACCCTAGCCCGTCCTGAATCGCTCTTGTGACCTCGGATGTGCCTCTTCTTCTCTCTGAGCCTCAGGCTCTCCATCGGCAAAAAGAACCAACAAAGGCCTTGGACTAGAGGGGTTCTGGGGGCGCTTTGCACGTGCAAGAACTGGGATGCTTGTCAGAAAGAAATGACTCCTGCAGCCAATCTCTCTGAGCCCCTGGTGCAGCTCGGGCCCAGTGAGGAGGAAATTCTCTGCCCCCAGATTGTCAGCCTCGGTAAAAGCTGCCAGCCTCGGGGCCGCTAAGGAGAGAGAAGTGCTCCTCTGTGTCTCCCAGTGATGTTTTTATTGGTGGCAAGAGGAAAGGCGAGGTTCTTTGCGTATCAGATTCTCACACTAATGAGAGTACCTGCAGTAACGGAGCGATCATCACCAGGCCAGAAACCGCAAGCCTGAGACGCCCCTAAACGGAAGCTTAACCTGACCTTTCCATTAAAGCCCTGGGAGCCGGGAGGGGCGAGGAAAGAGGCTGAGCTGGGAGCCGCCCGCTCCCAAAGAGCAGGTGCTCGGAGGTGGTCAGGATGGCCCCTCACTCATGGACCTTTCAATCAAGGTGAAATTCAAGGCTGAGTCTCAGGTACGGAACCCAGGGAGGAAGAGGAAAGACCGAGCGTCCAGAGGTCCGCTGCGAGTGGACCCACACTCGGACGGCGGCGGCGCCATCACACGGCAGTTACCGTGGTGAGGCCAGGCCCCCGCCGCCCTCCTAGGGAGGATGCATGGCCTGGGGGGGATCAGGAGCTGGGGAAGCCCCTGGAGTCCCCTCGCACCCCCGCCCTCACTACTGCTGGGACACCATGGGAGCGATGGCCTCTCAGGGGATTAAAAGAAATGCCAGCTCCGGTCTATATAATTAGGCTCTTCCTCGCCGCTGCCGCTGATGGAGCACCAGACGTCTGGTGAAAAGGATCCTGAGTTTTGGATCCAGGTCATGTGTGTCCATTCTGGGCTCAGCCACTCACAGCTGTGCGACCCAGGTAAGCTGCATTTGCACCCCCACCCCTCCAGCTGACGTTCCTCTGCCAAGTGGCATTAACACTGCCCGCCGGTGAAGCGGGGGGTGTCTGTTAGAACCCAGGGCTCACGTTGGGCGTCTGCAGGTCCCTGTGGAAGGCTGAACTGCTGGCCGAATGCCTCTGACTGAGGGGTCCCGGCCACTTCTCGCGGATGAGCTGGCATTTGCCATGGTGCCAACCTCCGGAGGCCCGCCAAACCCTCAGATGTCACTTCTGGCCGAGCCCTTCTCACAGCCTGGACCTGAGGGTGTCTGTACCTCTGAGAGGGTCCCCATTTGCAGCATCTGGGCCTGAATTCAAATTCTGCCCCTGCCCCTGCCCCTGATGAGCTGGGAGACGTTGCCCATGTTTGTCAACCTCTGCCCGCCTCCCTTTCCTCCCCGCGACCTGGAGGAGGCCTGATACCTGACCAGCAGGGTCTTGGCAGAAAACGGGACCCACTCAAAGGGTTAGCTGTGGAGAGAGCTGAATGAAGGTGCAGGTGTGACAGAGGGGACCAGTTGAGTGGGAGCCATTGCCACGCCCAGGCCTGAGGGGTCCGAGGAGGTCCTACTGCTCCACGGGCTGTGGTCTGCAAGGGCTGCCTGACACCAGTGGGACCCGAGGTCAAAGAGCACAGCCGCCACAAAACAGCCCAGCCTTCCTCTCCACTGGTGCCTTCTGCCACCCAAACTGGCTGGAGGCCCAAGGGCCAGGTGGCTGGGATGATACAGCACCCGTGGTGCCTCCCAGGGGACAGAGCAGGCCAGAGAACAGATCTGGGGACTCAGGATCACTCAATGGCCATGGTAGGCTCTATAATGGCCCCCAAAGGCGCCATATCCTAACCTTCAGAACCTGTGAACAGGTCACCTTCGTGGCAAAAGAGACTTTGCACGTGCGATTCGGTGAAGGGTCTTGAGATGGGGAGGTGACCCTGGGTCACCCGGTGGGCCCAGTACAGCCACCGGGTGCTTAGAGGAGGGAGGGAGGAGGGTCACAGACACTCAGAGCAGATGCGAAGACAGAAGCAGAGGGATGCGGGGAGAGGCCAGAAGATGCCGTGCGTGGCTGGCTCTGAAGGTGGAGACGTGGCCCCAAGCCAAGGAAGGCAAGCAAGGGCCCCCTAGAAGCTGGAAGGGGTGAGGAAGGGGGTTTCCCCCTGGGGCCTCCAGAACTGTAAGAGAATAAATCTGTCCCGTGTGAAGCCATTGACTTTGTGGCAATTCGCTACAGCAGCCCTAGGAAATGAAGACCCCTGCACAATCCCCCGGGGGACCCCTCCGGCCACCAGGCCCTCTCTGATCTTCAGGTCCCTGTAAACCCCAGCTGTACAGAGGTCAGAAGAGTGGCTCCTACCTGGGGGCAAATGCCTTGGGTGACCAGTGACAGCCCCCGAACAAGGGCTGCGGACCTGGTCTGAGCTGCTCCCCGACAGAAAGCTCATATTTTTCTCTTTCCTTCCTTTCTTTCTTTCTTTTTTTTTTTTTTTTTTGGTAATACATTATGCCCATGCGTGGATTGTCTGGGCAGGGAGGTATCACAGTGCCACAGTGCAAGACAAAAAACCTCAGCCCAGAAGTCTGGAAACCCAGCTACTAACCCTGGTTTTACCTCCGCTTTCAAGTAGGATCTAGGACATTAGGGACCTTCCTGAGCCTCAGTTCTGCCGTCTACACAAGGGGATGGGACTCAGGCCCTCGTCTACTGGCACTCGGATTCCGTGGTTCTAACCGCCTCTGTTCCTGTCGCCAGCCAGGCTTCCCGATAGAAAGGAGGGTGGCCGGGGCTCATGGAGAGCCACCACCTTCAGACCCTGAAGTTTTTTCGCGGAGGTCCAGCCGACCCCCAGCTCCCGGGCCAGGGAGCGCAGTCCGCTTACTCCCTGCTGCCCCCTGCTGGACACTCAGAAAACAAAGGCTTCCGACTAGATCCTTTGGAAGTGGTTGAAAGGCACCTTCGGGAGATGCCCCTGTTCGACCCCGAGTTCGACCCCGAGCCTGCGCGAACCAAACACGAACCCTCTGACCTCCCTGGTGGGGAGGAGAGCTTAAACCTCACATCTCCTAGCACTGCCAAAGCAGGACGAAGACAACAATTAAAGCACTCCCCCGCCAAAATATCTGCTGCTACTTCCGATGCCAAGAGTGTCCCCAGTCTGTGGCCCGGGGGCCATGACTTTGGAACCACAGAAAAGGAGGTGCCATCGCAGGGCCACTCGGGCCCTGCAGGGACGCGACCTCACACGCCTGGTTCCTGTAAACGCCGTTACTGATTTTCAAACCTTAGAGTCAACCTTTGGGCAAAGCCCGGAAGCCCGAGTTTTGGCTACAAGCGGAGCGTAGACGTTAACAGCTGGGAGGATGGAAAAGTCGAGGGACAGACAGCAGGCTGTCAGGCACGAGGAGGCGGGGAGCGGGAAGGGGTCCCAGCGGCTGCCACCCCGGCCTGTACAGAAGGGAGCCAATGGGATTGGAGAGCGAGTTCTGCAGGAAGTGGGTAAGGTTACAAAAATAGCCAAGCAGAGAACCAAAAATACAACTATCCAAACTTGGGAGAAGCGGGAAGGAAGGAAGGAAAATGCATCAAAGCATTAAATTCTCATTTTTCATGGACGTGGGTTAAAATGACGCGTGGAGAAGAACAATATACACACATTACCCGGAGACAGAGAAGGCCACCAAAAGGGTCACAGACAGGGTCAGACCGCCGGCTCCGGGCTCAGAAATGGGAAACGTAGGGCAGGAGGCTTCGCTTTTATTCGTAGGTCCTTTCGGGTTTTTTATTTATTTTTTTTATTTTTTTACCGCGGGTATGTATGCTTTTGATTTTTAAAATGAATTTAAAATCGTAAAACGCGGCCCCACAGCCCCGGCCCGTCGAGCCAGAAACGGCCAGGCCTCCCGTTGGCTGCCCCGCGCCCGCCGGGCGGTGGCGGCGCGGAGGTGCGAGGCCGGGCGCGCAGGCGGCGAGGCCGGAGGGGGGTGCGCCCTAGCGGAGCATGTGCCGGCAGCGCAGCCGCTCCTCCTCCCGCTTCTCCTCCAGGCGGCTCCCCAGCAGCAGCAGCTCCCTCTGCACCGCCTTCCGCATGGCCGGTTCCAGCTCCAGCACCTTCTCCAGGTCCGCCTTGGCCTCCACCTCGTTCCACACTTCGGCGTGAGCCCGGCCCCGCACGTAGTAGGCCTTTGCGGTGCCTGCCGGAAAGGCTCTGACTGGCCCCGCCACCCGAGCCCAGAGGCGACCCCACCTGCCGGTCCTCACCAGCTCCCAGAACCCTTATCCTGGCCCACGGACCTCAGCTTCTCTGTGCCTCCTGACCCCACGTCCTGGGCTGTAAATGGGGTGATACCAACCATGGCGGTTGCAACTCCCCACCCTAGTGTGGGCCCCTCCCGCGCCTCACGACTGATTTTACAGTCATCACTTCCTATGCTTTTTCTTATCAGAGACCCTCCCAGCTGTGTGCGCTTCAGCCCTGTCCCCTTTCCTATCGAGTGCGGCTGTTACGCGGATACATGGCATGGCGAATGCAGAGAATTTAGTGCCTGGCGCACGGAAGTGGTAGATGTCGTGCCTACTCATTCGGATACCACCTTCGCGAGCAGCATCGTGGTACTGACCTACCTGGGTGTCACAGACACTGGGACGTACTTGCTTACTCGTGTTCTCTCTGTTGACGACCCCTTTTCTAGAAAACCTGTTTACTGCCCCACACAGTCGCGGGTTTGGCGAGCTGCTTATGGATTCGTCCTGATGCACATGAAAATAAAACACCTCTACAACACGCACGGCTCGTGCGTCACCCGTGATACGGGGGCAGGCTTGGGAAACTCCTGGGTGGCTGCAAGGTTAGGGGCCCCGATGGCATCGGAAGAGTGGGTGAGGGCTGTGTCCTGACTCTGCAGCCCCGGGCCAGCCCCGCCCCCAACCGCACCCACCGGCACCCACCTGGGTGGTGCCGGAGGAGGTCGCTGGTGTGCTCCAGCACCTCGTAGTACTCCCCCCTCTTCAGCAGGCACTGGCAGTAGTTCAGGACAAGGGTGTTGACCATTTTCTCCAGCTTCAGCCACTGTGCCTCCCAGGGCTTCTCCTGCCCACAGAGAAAGGGCTGCCGTCCGCCCGGGCTGCAGCCGGACCCCCCGCCCCAAGGCCCCGGCCCGGGCAGGGTTGGCCCCCAGTGGTGGGCGGCCTCCCACCTTGGCCTGAAGGCTCCTCAGGCAGATGATGGCTTCCTGGTACTTGGAGGAGGCCTCCTCGTAGCGGCCCAGCTTGAAGAGCCGGTTTCCTTCGCCGTGTAAGACGGGTACCACCTGCATCCTCTCTGTGTTGCTCAGGCTCCAGGTCTCCCTCTGGTACTCGCTCGGGGCCTCCACCTGGTCCAAGAGCATCGGGTCAGCGAGTGGGGCCCCGGGCACCTGCGCCCGGCAGGTAGGGGCCCCAGCACACCTCGCTGAAGTCCGCTCCGGGGTTTTCCCCCGCGAGTTCCGCAGGCAAAGCCAGGCTTGCTGATCAAAGGCAGAGAAACCGGGGAAGGGGGCTACAAGGCCCCAGGGGCCCAACCCTCAATCAGCGCTTCGGTGCCCGTCAGGAAAAGGCACCTCTTCGTCAAAACACTTTACTTCCAATGCTCAGGAAGTGGCCCTGATACTCGGGTCCTTAGAACAAGGCGTCGCGTTGCCATCTGCTGGAAAACTGTCGGATACGAGTACAAATACACAGCATCTACGAGGAGGAGCGCCGTAGAAGCGGCGCCGCGTGCAGCCCGGCCGCCAGCTGAGTCCCTGCCCCGGGCCTGACCCTCTCCCGCCGCCCTTGCACCTGGGCTGTCCGTGGCTGTGGGGGCGGGGGAGGCCGCTCCGTGCTCCCCGCCCCGCCCCCCGATACTGCAGAATCAGGTCTGAACCACAAGCCACGGGGACGGGGGATGAGGGTATAATTCTAAACTTTTAGAGAAAGGACCAGCAGAAGTAAACC
>PVJD01011128.1:0-48480 GCA_004026545.1 Mormoops blainvillei | reverse complement strand
GAGGCACCATGAAGAAGTACTCAGGTGGGCGCCGCGCCCGGGCCGGGGAGGGGTCGGTGTACCAGGACGAGCCCTTCTTACCTGAGGCGCGGCGGTCGCGGTAGTCGAGGTGCCCCGGGAGCCGAGCGGGTCCCGGGACTCCCAGCGCAGTCCTTGGCGCCTGACGCTTTCGCGCCCGGCCAGTTGATCAGCCTCCACCCCTTGGAGCTGGAGGGGCCCCTGGGCATTGCATCCCTCGACGGACTTGGCGCTCCCCTTGGCTCCAGTGCGAGGGGAAGTCCGGGCGTTCGAGCCCTTTTGGCTCCTTCCGCGGCCGGCCGGACCCCGCTTCTGACCTTGGCGGAGGGTCCTCTGCCGCTTTCTGTCAGCCACTGCTCGCCCGGTGGGGCCGCTGTGGGGACCGCTGGGCTGACCGGCCCGCCTGCTCGCCCCCCCAGTCCCTGCACTCCGGCTGCAATTGCTGGCTTTTCAGGCGCCGCGGGTCGGGTACTTCGGGTCCGTGTGCGTGTGTGTGTGTGTGTGTGTGTGTGTGTAGAGGGGTGGCTGAGTGGAGGATTTTCTTGGGTTCAGCCTCCAGCTTGGAGGTGTGGGCCGCAGCATCCTTAACTGGGGTAAACTTACTCCTGTACCCAGTGGAACACCGGGAATTTCACCTGGTGGGACCATCCTGCAGCACCCACCTTGACAACTCGGTTCATCTTTTGGGTCCCAAGATGCCATCGTTGTGTTTGTAGGTTTGACCTCACAAGCTCAGGATTCTTTATAAGCCTTTCCCCGTGGGTACCGTAGAGTTCCGTTTCACATCTGGGCAAACCGAGACCGATGTCACTGAAGGGTAATTCAGATATCTGTTCTTTCTTCTTCCTCCTTCTTTCTTTTCTTTTCTTTTCTTTTCTTTTCTTTTCTTTTCTTTCCTTTTCTTTCTTTTGTGTGTGTGTGTGTGTGTGTGTGTGTGTGTGTGCGCTTTTCCCCTAAGGATCCAGGATCCTTTGTCCTCCCAGTTGCCAAGTATTAAACGGCATCTCCTTTTCTGCTCACCCTGCAAACTTGAAGTTGCTCTCCTTAATCTATTTGGCCATTACGTTTTCTGCCAAGGACTCGTGAGTTAATTTTTATCAGTGAGAGAACAGGATCGTGGGACTTAGTTGGAGGTGCAGAGGCCGCGGGGCCATCCTCCCGCCTTTGGGCCATTTCTCAGTCTTCTGCGTTCCACGTTCTGGAACCCAAACGGGTCATGAGGAATAACTGGTCTCAAAGAGGGTTACTCAGAATTTCTCCTAAAATACCTTTCTGGGTCAGTGGCTTCAAATTTCAGCTTCACCCCTCGTGGCAAATAGCGTGGCCCTTCAGACACCCGGAGCGATCGCAGCGCTAGCTCCGACGCGGGGGCGCGCTGGCGTGAAGGGGGGAGGACGGGGCTTCCAGGTGGCATAGCTGGGGTTTGGTGCTTGGCCTCCCTTCCTCCCCAGCATGCTCCAAATACTTGAGATGGTTGTGGGCATCTCAGTGAGTGTGGCCGCGTCCCTGCCATGGTGGTTCGCGCCTGCCCTGGGCTCCCTGCACTTCGCCACCTGCTGGGGAGTGGGAACGATCGCCCCCCACCCCAAGGTCGTAGGTCCTTGGCCTTTTTCTGGTGCGGGGGGGGCCTTTGAGAGGCCACAGGCCCTGGGAAGTGGGCTTGAGGTCTCCTCTCCTCCACGCCTACTCCCTCCCCCACGTGAAAAAAAAAGACGGGACTTTCTGCAGTGGGTGGAAGTGGAGTTTATGGGGTGAGTAGGACCCAGCTCCCGTGTTTACTGAAAGGGCGGGGCCCTGGAGGATGAGAGCAGGGAGGGCTTGGACCACTTCCAGCTTACCCACTTCCTGGCAGGGGGCCGAGGAATGCTGGGTCCCTCTGTTGCAGCATGGGGTCCGGCCGAAGGGGGCTGGCGGGGCTGGTGGCCTCTCGGCCTTCTTCTGAGTGTGCTCCCGTTCCGTAGGTGCCCCCATCCAAGGGGGGACACTTTGCAGAAGGCAGACTGGCCCCTCCCGAGCACCAGTGCCATGAAATGCAGGAAAGCAGCAAACAGCGTTAAAACCCTGCACTGGAAATCCGAGGACAACTGGGAGGGCTCTTGTTTTCCACCTGGGTTGGGTGGGATGACAGCCCCCCGACCATTTTACAGGCTTGAAAACAAGCTGCCTAATTATAATGAACTCATAGAGCTGGTGCGAGCACTCGTGAGTTTCTGAAAAGAGGGACATTTAATAAATACGTTGCGAGGGGACCCCCAGTGCCTCGAGTCTCTACACTCACTGAACACACACTGTGTGTTGGCCCTGTGTAGCCGGCGCCACGGCGAGGTCCTTGCCCGCGGGGAACTTGCCTTCCCACTGCGCAGGCAGGATGCCTGTGAGGCAGTGGCTCCTTCGCGCCCCCTCCGCCTGGGCAGCACGGGCCCCGGGAGCTTCGGGGTGCCCTGGCAGGAGGGCCGTGGGCCTGATGGGAGGTCTGGGGGGAGGCGAGATGGGACTGGGCCATCCTGAATAGGGGGAGAATAAAAAGGGTCTTTCCTGGAGGGGACAAAGCAAAGGCCCAGGTGGGCAGCAGGGCGCCAGGACAGGCTTCTCCTGCACCCACCTCACCCGTTGCTCCCACCAGGAGAGCTAAGAATGGCAGGGGGTTCCCGGGGCTCGATTTTAGGCGCACACCTCCCGGCTGTGGGGCAAGGTACTTACCTCGTGCGTCTGTCTCGTTTGTTGAGCAGGGACGATGCTAATTTGTTGTAAAGATTAGATGAGTTCATACACAAAAGGCTTAGAAAGACCCACTCCCTTACCTGGTAGCTGCTGTCCTCTTCACCCTCAGCAGTGGCAGGAAGGATGGGGAGACCCTGTGTCACCCACCGCTTTTGCCAGGATGCCCGGGAGCTGCTGGCGCCCTCCCTGCACCTGAGCCGGTTTGGGGCCCAGGAGTGCGGTGGGTCTTTCCCCCAGCCCCTGGGGTGGGCACGGGCTACAGGCCTTACCCCTGCGGTCCTCTGGCGTTCTGAGTTTGGGGCTTGTCGTTGCGCCTGCTGGGTCACTCAGAGCTCGCCCTGCAGTGTCCCAGACTCCCCTGGGAATCCCTAGTGGCATGGGGGACACTTGCCTGAGGCCAGAGAGCCACAGAAATGGAGGCAGGCGGGGGGGGGGCGGGGAAATTAGCCTGTGTGTGTACTAGGGAATTACTCTGAGATCCTCTATGGCTTTCAGGAGATTCCCAAAGGTGTACCCGGCCTGCCAAAGGTTACAAAGCTCTGTGCCAGGGTGACCTGTCCAGGGGCCAGGGCAGGGCTGGAGGCTGCCCCCTGGGGATGACGATGCCCCTGCTCCTTCCCCCACCAGGGCGCCTCCGCCCCCAGAGCTGACTGCCGGGAAGGAAGCGGAACTTCCCCGGAGAGCCCACGCCCCTAGGGTGCTAAGGCAGGGCTTCTTCCTCTTCTTTGCCCCCCTCTGCCCCCACCCACATCCCTTCTCCTTGCCTCTTGTCCCCTCATGTCCAGGCTTGCTTGTTCTGGCTTATGCAGGGGGCCTGGGCCGAGAGAAAGAGCCACCTTGTGCAGTACGTCTGTGGCTTTGTTGGACTCATGCCCAGGGTCATGGACCCTTATGGACCCCTGAGCCATGCCTCCCCGCGCCCCACCCCCAATCCTGGGAGAGGTGGCTGAGCCCGGGGCCTGGGGCCTGCTCTCTCCCCAGCCTGTTGCAGAGCAAGGAGGCACCCTCAGGCCTGGGGTGGCCTGCCCACCCTTCCTGCTCACCCCAGACCACAGCCGCCTGCCCCCCAGCATCTCCCCAGCCTGCCCAGAGGGGATCTGAGGGCCGGGCACCAGCACCTGGCCTTGTACCTGAGTTTGAGGCAGCCCACCTTCTTCCCAGAACCCCCTAGCATGTGCAAGCCAGGACAGGGGTGGAGGGGACATGAGATGACTGTTCGGGAGCAGTGGTATGGAGTCCACGTCCAGGTGGAGGTGGGGGCGACCATGTGCTTGAAGCCCCTAGGCGGGTATCAGAGGACATCTCGCCTGAGGACCAAGGACCCCAACAGCAGGAAGAGGGACTTCCCTTCTCCCACCGACTGTCTCCTTGGGCTGCCAGGTGCCTGTAGGGGGGACCTGGGGGCTGGACTTTGTTTCCTGCTGTTTGTCCACGGGCAGCCTTGCGTGGGCCCCACCGTTTGCCTAAGATGTGCCTGATAGGGAAGGTTCAGCACACAGCGTGCAGGGCCCGGCCTGGGGCCTGAGGAGCGCCAGCTCTTGGGCGGATCCACCGGGTGGCCTTGGGGGAGGGGAGGGCTGCAGAGAGAGGCCCCAGGCCTTGAACAGCGAGAGCATTTGGGTGGGGAAGGAGGTGACATGCCGGGCTCCTATGCCTCTGCTTGTCGGAGCAATGGCCTTGGAACACCCCACGGTCTAGGCGTGGCCAGGGGATTTAGGAGGCATCGGTGGGTGCCAATGGCGAGCTGAAGCCCTCTGGAGACCACCAGGGAGCACGCAAGGTCACAACTCCTGCCGTGCTGGGACTGGGTCTGCTGGAGAGACCTTGGCCAGAGGGTCCTGATGGTGGCTGCCAGGGGGCAGCTGGTCCAGGAGCACAGATTGAAGGGAGTCTGTCCTGGCTGGCGCAGGGCCCTGGGGAGGGGGTGCGGGTAGCACAGCCAGGCCTGAGACCGTGGGGCTGACAGACGTTGCCGCGCAGCCCTGCGGAGCTGGGGGTGCCCAGGCGCCCATGCCCTTCCTGTACCTGGCCGCTCTCAGCGCAGGAGGGCGGCGCGGCCTTGGGCCTGCAGGCTGAGCGTGGCTCCGTTCCCAGCCCCGCTTCTCTCCGCCTTATCTCTCGTCCCGCCCAGGGCCCGGGTCCATTTGCAGTCGGCGTGAAGGGGGCATTGAGCTGCTGCCGCACAGGGGTGGCTCCTGGGCCTCTTGCCTTCAGTGGCCTCTTGGAAGCTGTGCAACAACTGAGCTTTGTTCTGGGCCTCATCTGACCTGGTTCTCCGAAGCGTGACCGCTGGCAGCCTGGGAGCCTCCAGGACAGGAAGAGGGGCGGCAGCAGGCAGAGTAAGCCAATGGATCGCAGGGCCCAGGTGGCCTGCCTTTGTGGCAGGAATGCAAGTCCCCGGTCACCCTCCCAGGGGTGCTGGCTGAGGCCTCCAGCAGCCCTTGGCGTCTGGGGAGAGGAGGGCTGAGTGGACCCTCAGACCGGACCGTGTGGGCCCAGCTTCCCAAGGGCCCCTCCAAGCCCTGGGTGAGGGACCAGGGGCTGGAAAGGCTTCTGTCTCACTCTCCCTGGAGACTTTCGTCCCCGGACCTAACTGGCCTTGGGCCAAGGTAGGAGCCTTTCTTTCCCGTGATGGATGGTGGGGGAAGGGTGGCATTGCCCTCTTTCTGGTTCCTGGAGAGGCCTTGCTCCTTCCTCCTGGGGTATTTAAGGGGTGTGCAGGGAAGCCTAGGCTGTGGCCGGGACCCTCTGGGCCCCGCTCCAAGAAGACTGCACCTGGGAGCCAGGGGACCGGCCATGGCAACCGCGCCTGGGCCCCTTGTCCTGGCCAGGCCCGGCATGTTGGGGCAGCAGCTGAAATGTTAGCAGCAGTGAGTGTCTGCCCAGGTCGGAGATGGCTCACAGCGAGGGGGTTACCAGGAAGGACTGGGCGGAGGCGAGCTGGCAGGCCGCCCCGGGCTTGTCCATCAGATGTAGCCGCCCTGCACCCGGCGCTTTCACAGCCTGCGCACAGACTGGGCCTCCTGTTTCCACCAGGATCAGATCCCGGATCCCAGCGGGAGAATAGCTCTCCTGTAACCCGAGCCACTTGGAAGTGGGTTAAATCCAAATCCTGTTGTCTTCCGACCTGGGCTCATCAACCCGGAGGGACTTGGGGGATGGTTCTGTAACCACAGGGCCGAATGTGTGTGTCGAGGGGTAACGCTTTGGCCTCTGGGCAGAGGTGACCCAGTGCAGACTCTGTGGGGACACCAGGCGGCGGAGTAACCGCCCAGGGCACCCGGCGGCGGTGAGGGCTGGAGAGGAGGTGGCGGTAGATTTCTTGTCAGTGTCGGCATCATGCCACCTCCGGCGTTAGGGGCCCGAGGTGTGGCAAACCCTCAGCTCTGGGGAGTGAGTCACCTTGGGTGCTTGGTGCCAACCTGGTAGCTGGGGGTTGTCACTTCAGCTGCCAGACCTTTGCTTTACTGTATGTATTTTTTTAAGGAAAGCTTCCTAAAATACACCTTGTGTCTCATCCACTTCTGTCGCTTTTATTTTTGTTGTCCGTTTCGTTCATGACTTACAGCCCCACTGTGTGAACAGGAGGATAAAAGGAGAAGCTCTCCAGCCCCCTCAGTTGTAAGACTGCTTCCTGGGCTCCCCCAGTACACGTCTCCACATGTATCATTTGACTTTATTATTGAAGGCCTGTAGCTTATTTTCAGAGCTGCAGCTCCTTATAGAAATCACTTTTCATTCTCTTCTTTTTACTCGAAATTGGGGCTCACGCGTGGATTCCAGAATTGCCACTTGAATGGCTCCTCAGAGTGGCTGGTCCTTGATGTACTCCCGTGCCCTCTCCCCAGCGCCCTTGACCGGCCTGCTGCCCGGGGCCCTCTCCCTCGGAGCTGTGGCCCCGTGACCCCGGGTCGAGGCTGCTGGGCGGCCGCCATTACGACAGCCGTGCCTCTGCTGCGGGGCCTGGGCTGCTTGGGTGCTGGACGTGTTTCCAGGTCGTTAATTTAATGAAACATTGCTCATGATGACGCCGTTTCCCAGCATTCCTGGAACTGCCCCAAAGCCCAGACAAGCGTCCTACTACAGCACTTCCGGAAGCGGTTTAACAGAGCTGTGCCACTGGCCATTTCCGCCTACTCATTGCCATGGAGGTGCCCCCGGGCGTCCTGGTCATTGAGAAGATCAGCCCCCTTGCCTACAAGTCTTCCTTCCTCTCAGTGACAGGTGGGCAGGGCCTGGCGCTCTGTCCAGACTCCCCTTCCCGCCGTCTCTTCTTTGGCCCCTCAGAGATAGCCGCTGGTGGGGATAGCCCTTGGGGTCCGAGGTGGCTTTGCTTCCTTGGAGCAGCCTGAATCCCCTGGCCTTGGAGACGGGCCAGTCACCCCAGGTGACCGGCTACCGCTCCTGGTGATCATGAGTTCGGTTGCCTGGAACCCGCAGGCCCCACAGGCCAGCCTCCGGGGCCGCATGTCTGGCCCCCGCTCCGTGGTCACCACCTGGTTTCTCTTGCCGTTTTCCCAGTCAGTCCTCCGGGGCCTCTCTTTCCTCAGTCCCTGATCCCCGCCTCTCTCTGTGGTATGTCCTTGTGCTCTAGCCTGAAAACCATCTAAAGGTTGAATGATGTGTCTGACTGACCTTGGTGACTGGGGGCCATCAAAGATGGATGCGGCCTTTCCCCTGTTCCGGGTCCACCCCCTCCCGCCCCTTTCTGCTGCAACCGGCAATTTCCGATCGCTCACCGTCCTCCCCATTACCCACAGGCCCGCTGGCCCACGGCCCTTCTTTGTGCAGCGGCTCATCTTTCTCACAGGTGGGGTTTATTCGCCGAGTGTGTATCGGGTACATCCAGGAAACCAAGCCGCTGAAGGATTTAGAACTCAGGGCTTAAACTGGGGAGTTTGTCACACAGCTGATGGGAGGAGGGAGCGCCCGACCGGAAACCAGGAAGCGTGCGGGCAGAGCCAGGGCGTGGGGTTCATGTGACTCTTTAAAGGTATGAGCGAGCTTGCTTGTCCTGAATGAGAAAAGACATAACAACAAATTGTAATTTTTCTTTTTTAATCCTCATCCGAGGACATGCTTATTGATTTTAAAGAGAGGGGGCAACGAGAGAGAGAGAGAGAGAGAGAGAGAGAGAGAGAGAGAAAGAGAGAGAGAGAGAGAGACGTGAGAGAGAAACATAGATTGGTTGCCTTTCCTACATGCCCTGTCCAGGGACTGAACCCGCAACCCAGGCATGTGCCCTGACTGGGAGTTGAACCTGCGACGTTTCCGTTGGCAGGATGACACCCAAACCACCGAACCACACTGGCCAGGGCCAAATTATCCATTTTAAACAGGAGGCCAATATCATAAGCATCACACAATCCAGAAAAATAGCAGTGGTTTTTCAATCAATTCACTGCCTCTCCTATCTGCAAAGTTACTTTTTCCCTACATTTTTGCTGCATGCTCTTGGCTCACGTCTTCATACGACGACTTTCCAAGGTCACTTCCTTTTGAGACCACAGAAATTTAATTCATCTTCCTGGTTGATCAAAATTTATTTTCTATTTTTGGTAGTTGGAATGCATGACAAAGTGTGACTCCTGACGGGGTCTGTGGGACTGTGACGCTTTGTTGCCCTATGAGCACAAGGATTCTCATACATTCCTTTTTACGTGATTCCCATCCAGAAAGGCATAGGAAAGTCTGGGGCAATTGTACCCGCATGCGATGTGTTACGGCCTTTATTTCTAAACAGATACTTTGTGTTTTTTGTTGACACTGAGGAGAATCAAGTGCTCTGCTTACACCTTTGTGTCTGGTGACCGGAATGGCTTTCCGTAGAGTAGCTTCTGGCTCCGTGCATTTCAAACCTTGCTGCCCTCACTGCCCACGTTTTTCAGGACAAGTTCATGTCTCACGCCTTCTGAGTCTGCGCGGTAGACAGGTCGGGAACAGAGGGCGGACGGAGTGTTGTTCCTGGACTTCCACACTGGGGGCCCCGCAGGCACGTAACTGCGTGGAGGTGACCGTGAACGACACATAAATATAACCCAGCAGGGTCCCTTTCCCATTCAGCTGTTCCTTGGCAGGCGTGCCTAAGTGCCAGCCACACCTCCGGTGGCACCTGATCCAGGAGGGCGTGATGGGTGGGAGCTCAGAGCGGAAACAGCGATCTTAACGGATTGCAGTTCATGTCTTTGCCCTTTTGCAAAAGCATTTGACTGTTTGTTTGACCGTGTGGCTAGAGCCGTTCTCAGTGCCTTGGAAAGGTGCACACCAGCCAAGGGCCCTGGGGCTTCGGGCTTCTTAACTTCCAGGGGACAACCCGAGGGTGAGCGGCGGGAAGCCAGTCCCACCAGATCAGAGGGTCAGAGTCGGGGAGGCCATGTCCCTGGACTCCAAGGACCAGAGTCACCTGATGGCAGCCTGGGCAGGGGTGAGTCTGCCGGGCAACAGCCGCAGTGACAGAAAAGGTAGAACCTGCTGCTGGTGAAACCTCCCAAGAGAGAGCGGGCAAAGACCGCCCGGTTCTCCCCTGCCCCCACCTTTGTCTCCTGCGAAGGCTCCCATTGGCTGAACCCAGCCCTTCGCCTGCAGACCCGGGGCCCCGGAAGGCTCGGCCTGCGGGGGCCTGCTCTTCTCCCAGCCATGGGCGAACCCGGGAGGGCCGAGGAATGCAGGGGTGTACCCGTACCCATGCTTAAACAGCACTTGCCGTTGATCTGAAATGTGGGTTTAACTGAGTGTCTTGTGTTGTGTATTGGTGGGACCCAGAGTCCTGGTGCCCAACTGGGGACCGTTTGAGGAAAGGGCCCTGTAGGTCCCCAGCTCAGCACTGGTGTCCCATGTCAGACTTGGCCATCTGCCGGCGCTGCACCTGCTGTCTCCTTCTCTGACCTGTGCCCTGTGGCGGTGGGGGGCACCGGAGCCAGCCCCTTGCTGGGCCGTGGGCGCCACCGTCAGAGCGGCCAGGCCCTACTGACCTCCGTGGGCCCCAGCTCCCTGGACAGAGTTAGAAGCTCAGTAAGGACTCTTGTGAGCCTGCGAGGAAAGACTCGGGATGCACTGAGACCCAGGGGGCTGGAGGCGGATGTGCTGCCCGCCCTTCTGTACCCAACATACACAGGTGCGGTGCTGCCCCAGCCCCACCAGCGCCCGGCCGTGCAGCTGGGCCCCGACCCTGACCGAAACCTGGACGGAGGTCCCAGGGGCTTCTCCGCGGCCAGCAGCCCCGCTTCGGCTGGCACTTTGTAGGGGGGCAACGGCTTCTCACAAGGGCTGGTGGGCTGGAAGTGGCCCCTCACCTGGCAGAGGGAATGGCAGGTCAGGGCAGGTGTCAGGGAAGAGACAGGAGCCCTGGCTTCAAGGCCCAAGGCTTTGCAGAAACCGGAACCTGCCGTTAGTGCTTAGTCTTGCGCAGGAGGAGGTCCCGCGGGAGGGGAGAGAATTCCTCACTTCGCCAGGAATAGGCTGAGGTTGCTTGAGTCCACCGCCCCAGCTGCCGGCTTTGGGGGTGGGGAAAGGCGGCCCTGGTGGGTTGGGGGCGGGGGACTCCGGCATCCCCAGCGCACACCTCTGCAGGGAGCAAAGGCCAAGGGCAGAGTAGAGGCAGGAGGAGGCTTATCTCCTTATCTCAGGTTCCTCTGAAGATAAGCCTGGAATTTCACTCCCCGCCCCGAAACCCTTGACTTTGATCCAGCCCTTCACAGCTTCTGCAGGCAAACTGGCTGCTGTGGGAGAAGGGGGTGAAGGGGTACGTCCTGGGGCCCCTCCATCCTGGGCTCCGAGCCGGAGAGAGGCAGGTCCTGAGGGGCTGTCTCACAAGTTTGGAGAAGAAACTGAGAACGGATTCTTGTCTGTAGATAAGCTCTTGAAAATGGGTGTGTGTGCAGGGGTTTTCTGGGGCCCCTCCTGCGGGGCTCCCTCTGGAGACAGTGGCGATGTGTTGACGAGAGGAAGGACTGTCCGGCCCCACTCTTTGTTGGCACAGAGCGAAATGGTGTGTGTGTCTGTGTCCCCCTCCCCTAGGGACAGGCCGCTTCCTGCCCTGCCCCCCTCCTCCGGTTCAGATGGCTGGGCTGTGTGAGGCCCTGCAGGGGCTGGGGCCAGTGGTCACGGCTGCTCCCAGGGGCCCTGGGAGAACAGGTGCACATGAGGCCGTACAGCGATAATGCATCGGCCCAAGGGTGTGCTTATACTGTCGGGGGGCCGTTTCAGCCTTGTTGCCCACCAGGCTCTTCATGAGCCCTTGGTTGAAAGGGAAAAAAAATAAAAGGGCTTCTTTCCTACTGTGTCCTTCTCTCCTAACCTGGGCCCCCAAGGTATATGCACAGGGACAACCCATGACAGAGGCCTCCAGGTGCCAAGACACGTGGACCAACTCCTGTCTGCTGTGCCTGGTGGGCTGTGCCTGGGGGTGCTGTACCTGGGGGGTCTGTGCCCGATGGGGCAGTGATGGGGGTGCCGTGATGGGGCATCGGGGAGGGCACCAGCAGTGTATCTGGGAGAGAGCCCCTCCGCTGGGTGCGGGGTGGCTGTGTCCCCTGAGGGTTGGCTCTACAGGGCAGATACCTCTCTCCAGGGCATCCCGGGGTCACCCTCTTTCTCTTGAGGGCCATGGTCTCCGCCTCGTCTGGCCTCTTTCCTGCGTTTGCATGCTACCTTTCCCTTCTGCCTGGGACGATGGCCAGCCGCAAGTCCCCGCGTTAGTGCCTCTGTTGACCTTTGCTCCACGTCATCTGAAGTGTGTTTTGATCTCGTGGTCTTAACACACGAAACTCGACAGAATGGCTTCCCCCTGGCCTAGGTGAGCAGACGCCAGGTGCGGAGCTCCTGGGGCGGCCAGGTCTGGAGGGCACCAGGGGTCTGAGCCCCCACGTCCTGACTGTTTCCTCTGGAGTTGGGAAACTGCCCCCCTCCTTTGATGTGCCATCTGCCCTGCAGACCGCAAGCTTTCTGACTCCCCTCAAGTGCGAGGGAGTCAGAGGTGCTGGCGGTCTTCCCTGCGGTGGCAGTACCCCCACCATCCCATGCCAGGTTCCTTGGCCAGAACTCACATTTCGTCAAAATGCATCAGCGCAGGCAGCCATGCTGCTAATTCCTACAGAGGCCTGGCCCCGGCTGGCATAGACAGCTGGCATAGGCGGCTGGCGAGTACTCGTAGTAAATAATACTACCGAAAAATTAATATACCAATAATGACAATAAAGCCACCTGTTGATATTCATTTTGTGCCAGGCATTGCGCCCGGTGCCTGTAAGGTGCGTCCTCATTTACTCTTGGTCGCCAGTGAGTAAACCGTCTCCGGACCATTCTGCAGACGGGAAGGCCGGGGCGCGGGAAGGGGAGGCCAGCCCCCGGGCCCACAGCCAGCGCCCGGTGCGGTCTGGGTTCGAACCCCGCTTGTCTGACTCCAGACCCTCCTGGCTCCCTGGCGTCTGAGAACTCAAGTAACTCGGTCTGGGATGATGCCAGGCAACTGAATTTCACATCGTCTCCTCTCTTTCCGAATATGTTTTATTTTAAAAGCACATAAAAATAACTCAATTCTCAGCTGGACGGAGGAGCCGTTAGATCTCTTGGAGGCTTTTCCAGCTGCCTCTCCCCCAGCCTCAGACTCGGACGCTGGCCTGCGTCAGTCACCGGGTCTGGGGACAGATCTCCATGACCTTGGCCCGGGTCCCTCGGGGTGGTAGAGGCGCGTTAGGGTGCGGGTACCTCAGCCACACCCCTTCTCCTTCATTAGGGGGAGCAGGCCTTGCATCTACTCTGTGCCAGGCGCTACCTGGCACCAGTTGCATGTTTTGGGAAATTGGAAAAATGAACAGTGTAAATAAAATAAAAACTCCCCCCTGGGGAAATCGGAGACGCGTACTGTCAACCTCACTGCCGTCGCTCACCGGGTCCGGGAAGACGGGAGTTCAGCCAGTGCTCGGGGACCCGATGCCCGGGGGAGGCGCGAACAAGCTGCACGGGCGCTCCTGACGTTTGCCGTTGCCCGGAAGCCCGAGGCAGGGGCGCCGCTGGTGTCGGTCGCCGGCCGGTGGAGCGCGGTGGGAATGTCGGGCCTTTCCTCCCTGGGTACTGTTTCTGTACTGGGGTCTCTGCATTCACGGCCACAGCTGCTGGCCTCTGGTGCCACTCTTCACCCAGACAGCTGACCCCTGAGTAGCACGTGGTGTGAATGTGGGTGGGGACAGTTGATGACAATTTTCATGTGTCATTTACACAGTGCCCCACTCCCCATGAAGTGCGGGGAGGCGGGTCAGAGCCCCGTGGACGTGAGGCCCATTGGGGCTGGGACACCCAGGCTCCCTCCTCTGACCTCTCGGCGGCCTCAGTACCAGCGCTGTCCTCTTTTCCCAGTCCTGGGCAGCCCTGTCCTGGTCTTAAGGGGGCTGTCAGTCCTGGGAGCGAGGTGCTGGCCCCTCCTGCCCCCACGGGCTTGTGGCTGTGACCCGGCCTCTGCCTGGGAGGGCTGGCCTGGGATCCCTGCCTCTGGTCGGACCTCCGAGAGGGATGGAGTTTTCTTCACTTGGCAGTGAGCAGACATGTCATTGGAGTTGGGGGCCCACTCAGGCTGGGCTGCTGCTCTCTCCGCCGTGTGCGGCGGCCACGTCAGCCAGGGTTCTCCAGAAAACAGAACCGATAGGCCAGATGGGGGGGGAACCTATAAAGCAGTTTATTATGGGGAGCTGGCTTGTGCAAAGATGCCGGCTGAGGGGCCCCTCCGCCTGCCGCCTGCAGGCTGGGCACCTAGGAAAGCCAAGTGTGAAGGCCCAGGACCAGGGTGGGTGGCATCACTCTCGCCCACGGGCAGGAGGAGACCTGTGTGCCAGTCTGGCGGAGAGAGAGAGGGCTGTCCCTTCCGCTATCTGCTGTGCTGTTCGGGTCCTCGGTGGGTTGAAAGAGGCCCACCCCTGTTGGCGGGGACAGCGTGCTTTACTCAGTCCACCGAGTCACGTGGTAATCTCACCCAGAAACACCCTCACCGACGCACCCACACAAAGTGTTACCAAATGCCCGGCCCCTGTGGTCCAGTGAGGTCGACATGCACCGGGTGGCTGGGGTGGGGCCGGGGGGCCGGGGAAGTACTCCACAGCTGCGGGGTTCCGAGCCTCGCTCCCCCATCTGTGAAATGGGGGTGGTGGCACCTGCCCTCTGGAGCTGTCGGCTGGAGTGGGTGGGAAAATGGACCTGAAGCCCGTGGTGGTCTTCACAGTGGTTGTACCTGCACAGTATCCACCCACCCCTCCTTTCCGGCCAGCCGGGTCCTGCTGGTCGGGTTCTAGAACCTTCAGAAACATCGCTGACTGCCTTCAGTCGGTCCCGGTTTACGATCCTGTTGTGGAATGAATGAATGAATGAATGAATGAATGAATGAATGTCACAAGAGCCTCTCTGGAGGACTGCCGGGGAGGAGCTGGGACCCCCGACCCCAGTGCGCTGGGCGGGGCCAGGAGGCGGCGCTGCAGGCGGTGCCCGCATCCCCCCGGGCCCCCACCGGGCAGCAGGCTCTTTTCGCACGCATCTTGCTGTCTGTGGGGTGAGCCTCCGCTGGGCCTGCATGGGCCCCGCGGCCGCTCTCTGAGGGGCGGCTCTGTTGTCCGGGGGGCGCAGCCTCTGCGCAGAGCAAGGACCGGCAGAGGTGCAATGACCACCTGCCGCCCCGTGGCTGCCCATCCCGGCACCACTCAGGAACACTTGGCTTAGCACCTCAACAAATCCCTTCGCGTCGGGGTTTGCCAGCCGTAAGCCTCTCCAGGGATGGGGTGCAGGGCCAGGGGGTGTGCGCGGGCCGGGGGTGGGGGGCGCGTGCAGCATGAGGCTGCACTGGCCTGGGCTCTGTTCGTGCCCCTTCCAGGGAGTGGGAGCCGACAGTTCATCCTTCCCCAGCCCGGCCCCAGCCCTGCTGCCCTGGGCTGCAGACCCCGGCCCAGGAAAGCCCCCGTGAGAGTCAGGTGGACGAGGCCATGCTGGGGGCTGGCCGGGCACCTCCCCCTTTCCCCACCCTGCAGACGGTCCTGGCGGCCTGGCACGCGTGAGCCAACCCCAGATTCTGCAGTTTGATGAACTTGGCTTTATTCTGACCTCTACTCCTTGTAGCTGTGTGGCTTCAGACAAGCTGCTCAGCCCCGTCTTGCAGCTCCGTCCCTCCGCACGCGGCTGCTGGGTCCGTGTTACCTGGGAGGGCCAGGGCTCTGGCCTCACAAGGGACCACTTTCTGCTTCTGGAGCCCCTGGCAGGATCAGGGGGGAGGGCATACCCAGCGTTAACCGTCTCCCAGAGGCCTCCTGTGACCTTTGCCCTCTGCCTCTGTCCTTAGGAGTCACACGGACATCCAGCGGTCGTCTCCGGAAGCTCGGCGACTCAACTGGCCCAGGTACGTGGCTCATTCCGCCTTGACCCCCTTCGTTCTTCGGGGGCAGGAGTCACCCACCACTCACAGCTCAGAAGGGACTCTGCCAACCTCGGGGCCCAGCCCGGGCAGGGGTTCCAGGGACTCCACCGCCCACCCTTGGCCCCCGGGGCCGAGTGTACACAGCTTCTCCGTGCCAGGCCCCTGACCGGACCCCTGTGACCATCCCAGCAGCCTACCTTGTTCTGTGCTGTCATGCCCGGCAGTCAGGCCCGGGGCCTGTGCTTGTCCTAGTGACCTCCTCACAAGACATTGGGGCCTAGACACGCAGGGACTTGCCTCCCCGAGGGCCCTGCAAACTCCCCGAGGACAGCAGGAATGTGCTGAGGACCTACTTGGTGCCAGACCTCAGGCAGGCCCCAGGGAGGGGCCATCATGGTGATGGAGCAGGCAGTGGCCGCTCTAGAGCAGGGGACGTGCCACCGGGGTCGCCTCCTGCCTGCTCGCCCAGCCCTGTCTGGGCGACTTTCTGTGATGGTGGAAACAGTCCACGCCTGTCCTGTCCAATGTGGTAGCCCTGTCCACACGTGACCGTTCTGCGTCCAAAGTACATGTTGTTAGGTGTATTTTATTTATTCATTTATTCGCAAAGAATTATTTAACTAAGGTACTTTTAATTAATTTCGGTGTAATGTCTACACATGGCCAGTGGCTACGAAATTTGACGGTTCCCGACTGCGTCGGCCACTCGGCACCCCGGAATTCCATGTTCAGTGTTCCTGAGCCCTACCTCTGGGGCCTGCGCGAACCTCTCCCCGTGCCTGTCCTCCAGACACGACCCCTGCTGGTGGGTTAGGCGCGCCCGGACCCGTGGGGTGGCCGAGCAGCAGCTCTTTGCAGGACTTCGGGTGGGGGTGTCGTGAAGTGGCATGGGACATGCGGGCTTTGATGTTCCTGTGTGTGTAGATAGCCCCTTAGGGTGCAGGGTGGGGCCGAGTGTGGGAAGAGAACAGGGACTCCCAGCTGGCAGCCCCCGGGCCACTGGATGATTCATGTGTTGGTTAAGCAGGATCCCCGCGCCCTCAGCCGCGCCGGGCCGCTAACCACTGGGCTACCTGGCCACTGCCGCCAAGCTTTCCTCTGGGGCTGTTGCCTCTGAAACGGTCTGCCTCTCTGTCTCCCCCCGGCGTCCCCCCTGCAGGGCCAGGTCTTGGGCTACCTCCCAGTGCTGGGCTGGGGAGGGGCCGGGCACTTTGAAGTGACGTCTCAGGAGGCGGGCGCCTCGAGCCGGCCGAGTGGACGTGGCCTCCTCTGGCCACTTCCCTGTGCTCAGAGTGGCCAGTTCTGTGCTGTCAGCACTTGGCTGCTGAGACCATGGCTCCGCTTGGAAGCCTAAGGCATAATTTGCGAAAGCCTGAAGCCGGTGATCAGGGTTTCGCCTGCTGACACACAAAACCCTCTCCCGGGGGCCCCGCGGGCTCGGCCGAGACACCCTTTCTTGTCTTCCCTGCTCCCATCTTGAACCTCTGCCTGCTCTCGGCTAGGACCTTGGTCCGTGACCGGGTTCTGCCCTGGACCCCCGGCCTCTCAGCCCCCTGCCCTCTGACCCCTGCAAAGGGGCCGCGTCACACTGTGGTGCTTCCGTATTATTTTTGGGTCCCCGAGGCCGTGTGTGGGAGCTGGGACAGCTGTTTCTGGGGTGAGCCACAGTCCCTCTGCTGAAAACACACCCCCGTCAACCTTTCAACAAGCTCACTCGTTTTCTGTCTTTTTTTTTTTTTTTTAAGAATTGTTAGACATTTACAAACATGAAGAATAAAATAAAAACACCTGTGTACCACCCCCTCCTGCTTTAGAAACCGGTGTGACAGGTGTGGTCCAAGCCCCCGGGTGACCCTTTCCACGCTCCCCCTTGCCCGCCGAGGCGACCACAAATCTGCGTGTAGAACAGGTCCCCGGGCACGTGTCTGTGAGGCGTGTTGGGGACAACAGAAGGCCTCATCCTGAGCCCGGACGGGCACGTCACGTCGTGTGTCAGGGCGTCTGCTGCCACTCTTTGCCCGTCATACAGTGGGGGGCTGTGAGATTTGCCCACGTGAATCCCTGCAGCTGAGTGCACTTGCTTGGACCGCAGGCGAGGGCCCCTCGTGTGGGGAGGCGGGTTAGCTCCCCGCCGGCCTGCCCCCGGCCGGGGTCTGTGGAAGGCGTCCTCTGTTCCCAGGCCGCTGGAAATGTTCTTGTGTGAGCTTCTCTGGGCGGATCCCTGGGCCTCCCAAGGGCCCTTCCGGCTTGCTCCCCACACTTACCCACTTCCTGGGTCTCGAGCTGCCACCCCGGTGGCCGCCTCCCACACTGTAGTCTCCGGCCAACCTTTGCCCTGGTTCCCAGGCACTGTCTGCCCCCTCACCTCGTTGTAGCCCAGCCCTGGAGCCGGCCTGTCCCTGCAGCCTGCTCCTTCTGCCCTGACATCCAGTGCGCTGCTGGGACTGGAGTGTCCTCCTGCGAATACCTCGGGGGTTGGGGGCTGCCTCCCCAGCCCCACCTCATTCCTTCTATAGTGGGGCGAACAGTGCCCCCCGCCGCCCGTAAACTCGTGTTCACCCAGAACCACGGACAGTGGTCCTGTTGTGGCAACAGGCCTTTTGCAGACATGGTTAGTTAAGGATCTCGAGATGCTGGAGTTAGGGTGGGCCCTGAGTCCAACGGCCGGGTCCTTGGAAGAGGAGGAGAGGCACAGAAGGGCCATGCGATGACAGAGGCAGGCCGGGACTGAGGAGCCACAGCCGAGAAGCGCCCGCGGCCGCCGAAGCTGGAAGGGTCAAGGAAGGGCTTTTCCCCGAACCCTGTCTCCTGCATTCATGACTTCTGCCTCCAGGGCTGGGAGAGAAGGGGTTTCTATTGTTTTAAGCCACCCGGTGTCTGGGGCTTCCTGACAGCAGCCACGGGAAGCTAGTGTACCTTCCCGCTTGGCTGTCGCCCCACCAGGGCCCCGCCCTGGGCGCGCTCAACCTCACACTCAGGTGCTCCCTGTCCTGTCAGCATCCGGTAGACAGTCCGCGCTGCAAGGGCGGGCCGTCGTCTCTTTCCCTCGCTCGCCAGGGCACAGGGCGCGCTGCCTGGAGCAGAGTAGCCCCTTGGGAGATGTGCTGCACGGCCAGGTGCCCAGTATCAGGCCACGAGGGCGTGCCTTGTGTCGAGGAGCTGGCCAGGGTAGAGGTGGCCAGAGTCTTGGCTGCCTGTGGACCTTATACCTGGAGCTCTTGGCGTTCTCTCCCATCCACTGACACCTGTGCCTTCATTTTCCTCACGTCTCAGCCTCGCCATCTACCCAGGTACTCCAGCAAGAAGTCTCAGTGTGGTCCTGGATCTCTGATCTCCCCCAGGCTCCACCAGGTCAACAGGTTTCCAAGATCTTAGTCACTCATCCCTGCCTCCCTGTCCCCCTAGCCCCGCGAGGCGCTGCCCAGGGTCTTGGCCGCGCCTTGGTCAGGCCTCCGGTGCCCCTCCTCCTCCTCATCCCCCTCCCCCAACTGCTGCAGGCCCCTCCCCACGCAGTGGGCATTCGCTGGCCCCGCCGGGTGCCAGGGCCAGGGCGATGGGCGCCTCAGGGTGGCTCCTCACAGCAGACCTGGCCATGCAGCGGCCCGCACCCAAGTCTCGGCCTCTTGCCTTCCTCCCTCGGCAACACGAACCTCAGTGCCTGCTGCAACTTCTCTCTCAGCAGCCGGACCCCGGACTCTGTGCGGTCGCTTAGTCCCTGGGCCGGCGGCTGGCAGCGCAGGCGGCGTCCACGCGGGGGCTGGGGACCGGGGGCCGGGGGCTTGGGCTCCCAGGTCTCCATGTCCTGCTTCGTCAGAGCACGGGCGACTGGGGATCTGGGCCCCTCGCTGCAGATGCGGCAGGGGGTCTGGCGGGCACAGGGTGCGTCCAGACCAAGAAGGAGGCTAGACTGTGCCTGAGTGACCGCCCAGCCTCCTGCCTGGACAGGGCAAGGGGTCTGGAGGATGATAATCAGAGGCTGGTGAGCAAAAATGTGGGAACGCCTAAAGAAAAAGGGACCCCCGGGTCAGAGCCTGGAGGCATTTACTCTTTCACGACCGCTGAGAACCTGAGGGCTCAGATCTTTGAAGTTCTGAGGACAATGCCCGCATCGCCCTGTGGACTGACAGTGTCCGTCGTGCCACTGATGACTTCAGAGGCAGGCACGAGACGGAGCTGGCCACGCGCCAGCCTGTGGGGAGTGACATCAGTGGGCTCCGAAAGGTCACCGATGACACAAACATCACTCAGCTGCTGCTGGAGATGGAGACCGAGGCGCTCACGGAGGAGCTGCCCTTCATGAGGAAGAAGCACGAGGAGGAAGTGAAGGGTTTACGAGCCAGATTGCCAGTGCTGGGTCGACCATGGCGTTGGCTGCCCCCAAACCTCAGGACCTCAGGACATCTGGGCCCAGCATGACGAGCTGGCTCGGAAGAACCAAGAAGAGCTAGACACGTGCCAGTCCCAGCAGACTGAGGAGTTCACCACAGTGGTCACCTCGCAGACTGCTGAGACAGGAGCTGCTGGGATGACACGGAGCTGGGATGCACAGCCTAGCCCTCGGAGGTGGACCTGGGGCCGCGAGAAACCTGCGGGCCCGCTTGGAAAGCAGCCCGAGGGAGGGGTAGACACACTGTGCCAGGCAGGCAGAACAGCTCGGCCGCGTCCCGCTGCACCCGGAGTTGGAGCCGGCCCAGACCCGGGCAGAGGGGCGGCGCCAGGCCCAGGAGCACGAGACCCTCCTGAACGTCAGCGTCAAGCTCGAGGCTGAGACTACCACCTACCACTGCTGGAAGAGGGGGAGGACTTTGATCTTGGTGACCCCCTGGACAACAGCCATGCCACACAGTCCGTCCAAAAGACACCACCGCCCCGCCCGCCGCCGCAGGACTGTGGATGGCGAAGAGGTGTCTGAGGTCAGCGACACCAATGTTTGGAGGCATCAAGGCAGCAGAAGTGGGGCGCCTCTTGTGGGGGGCGGGCAGGAGACCAAGAAAAAGTCCAGGGATCAGAACAATGAAAAAGAGCCCTGGGGCTCCTTTCCCCACAGGAAAAACTCAAACCCAAGGACAGTGTTCACGGTGCTCCCAGCCTGTCGGCCCTGAGCCCTCCGTCGCCGCTCCCAGTGCCCACCCGTCCGCCCGTGGGCCGCAGCTCCCCACTTTCTTACTGCTGGAGGTGTTCTCCTTCCAGGGTTCTATGGAGCCAAGTGGTCAGCCCCCTGTGGCAGTTCGGCCTTGGGGGTTTCCATGCCCGCTGCCCCCCGGACCTGGGCTCTCCCATGGCATAGAGCAGGCAGGAAGGAAATGTTACCGAACCCAGTAGAAGTTTGGGGGAGTCGGCCAAAAGCAAGTTTAAATAGAAATATTAGCCTCCAATATTAGCCTTTGAATAGAAATATTTGCCTTGACTGAAGTGTAGCCTTTCTGCTGGCCTTCTGGGGAAGAAACTGATGGAGAGCGGGCCGTCTCCAAGGTGGAGGCGGACAGGCAAAGCCCATACGGCTGGGCTGCGGGTTTACCTTCGTTTAATTATTTAACACAAAATTAAAACCCGGTTCCTCGGCAGTGCTGGCCACATGGCAGGTGCTCAGCAGCCACTCGCAGCTGCCACTTTGGACCCGGCGGAGACAGAACGTCAACACCATCACAGGAATTTCCGTTGGGCAGTCTTGGCCTGGGTGACACCGACACACGGGGTCCTAGGGTTCTCTGCTCGCCCAGCGAGTGTGCTGGCACCTGCGGAGCCGGCAGGATGTTGGGCTTCCAGCAGGAACTGAAAGGCCAGCTCTCTTTTTTCTTTTTCTTTTTTAAAAAGATTTTATTTATTTATTTCTAGAGGGAGGGGAAGGGCGGGAGAAAGAGCGGGAGAGAAACGTGAATGTGTGGTTGCCTCTCACATGTCCCCAAATGGGGACCTAGCCTGCAACCCAGGCATGTGCCCTGATTGGGAATTGAACCGGTGACCCTTTGGTTCACAGGCTGGCCCTCAACCCACTGAGCCACACCAGCCAGGGCTGGCTTCAGTATTCTGGGGGGCGGTGTACACGCCGGGGCCCTGGGCTCCACACTGCCGGCTCCCGTGTGCTGTGCAGGCAGCTGGGGCTTCCTTTGGGGATGATGTACCAGCTCGTGGCCCCGCTCGGCCGCAGGCGCTGTAGTCCGGGATGGGTGGCTGAGCGTGAAGCTGTTGGCGGTGGAGCCCGCCCGCCCGCCCGTATGGGCTGTCTCTCTCTGCTGTCTTGGTTTCCTTCCACTGTGGCCTGGAAGCACTCCCAAAGCAACAGGCCGACCCGGGCTGTGCGCACCAGCGACCCCGCTGCCTTCCCCGGGCAGAGAGTGGCTGGGTTGTATTTATTTAGGAACAGCCGAAACTTGAGGCACAATAAAATTGGAGAGAAGATTCCGGAGAGGAATGCAGCCGGCCCCAGGCCCGGAATCCGTCCTGCTCTGGGGAGGCTGCAGGCGGCCAGACTGGGGCCGGCCAGGAGGGTGTCGGCAGGCTGCCCGCCCTGCTGGCAGGTACGGTAGCAGTGGCCACGGGAGGTCAGGGGGCGGGGCCGGGCGGAGGTCTATTTTTAGCTCAGGGAAGCGAACTTCAGTGGTTGAGTCTTTTAGAGGGAGAGGTTGCCCAGTTGGGGGCGGGGCGAGGTGGCAGAAAATCTCAGCCCAGAGCCTCAGAAAACGTCCTTTCAGCCCAGCCCGCCCCTCCCCTCCCCCCCGCCTCCACGGGACCCTCCCCAGCGTGTTCACCAGGAGCAAGGCCCCGTCCATCCTGCCCCTCCTCCTGACGCCCCTGCTGCCGGTGATGGAATCACCAGAATCACCGGGGTGCCCGCCTGGCGGTGGGAACGCAGGGCACCTGGGAACACCACTTACTTCTGTGTCCCCTCCCAGCCAGAGGTGCTTCGTGGGAGGGGACAGAGCAGTGTCCCTACAGATAAAGCAGTCCGCACTCTAAGGGAATGGGTGACATCGAAAACAAAGGGGCTGGGAGTGCACAGGTCACACGGGTGCAGGCCTGTGGGGTGAGGGACAGAGACACCACCTTGACAGTTGTCTGGAAGGGCCAGTTGGGCAAGTGTGCCCACCCCAGGATGTGGGCAGTCTGGGGCGGTCAGGAGCTGGGGTTTTCTGGACGCCACAGCAGTTTCCCGCAGCTGTGGCCTGGGGTGGGGGCGGAGGCCTGAGTCCACAGGACAGAAGCGTTGGTTCAACTCGGGAAGTGCTGGGTGAGGGCAGGTCAGCCCCTCCCTGGGCCTGCTCACTGCGTTTGGGATGCCCGGTGTGCCTGGTGACTGTATGGAACCCAGAGCCCTGTCAGTGTCACAGAGCCATGTGGGGAACCCACTTTGGGGACCGGGGCGGGGTGGGGCAGGGGGGTGCGATGGGGCTGGGCTGGCCAGGCCTGGCCTGGCCTGGCGAGTGGCCCCTGAGTGAGGAGGCCTGGACTCAGAGAGCCGGGGGGGGGGGGGGGGGGGGGGGCTGGCTGCTCCCGCCTCTCACCGCCTGGCCTCACCCCGCCTCTGCGCAGGCCCCTGAGCTGGCTCATGAGTAACGCGGGCCTCATCCAAGCCCATTGGTGTTGCCAGGTTTTTGGTTTCAAATTATCTCCCGCTTGGGCCAGAATGCTTGGATTTTTAGGCACGGTGGGGGAACGGACCTGGAGCGAAACTATGCCGGGGGAAGACCGAGGGCCGACGCCGTGCTCAGCAGCTGCGCCAGCCGGAGCGATGAGTCTACAGTGCGTGCAGCTGGCGCCTGCAGCAGGCGGCGGGGGCTCCTGAGCCCGCCACGGCCCCGCCCCCACCCCCGCCCCTTGTCCTGGCCCACTGGCCGCTGGGCCTGCGGCTTCTTGGGGCCTTCCTCGGCCCACTGCCACCCCTGGAATTGGTGCCGGAGAGTCCCACTGACATTAAAGGGTTTTTGTAGAGGTTTTCTGTGGTATCTAAATTTAATACAATGAACGTGCGTTATATTTATAATCAGATAAACCAAGAAGGAAGGTGTTTCTCAAAATCAAAAAGGAGATGAAATAAACCAAATAGTTCCATGATCCCCGTTGCTCTAATTCAACAGTTGTCAGGGGTTGGTTTAATGTTATGCTTTAGAATGAAACAGTCTCAGCAGAAAATGTCACACAGGGAACATTGGCTCTCTAGTCTGTGGCTCCTGTAGGAGTGATTGTCCTGGGGCCTCTGTAACAAATTTCCACACTGCTGGGGGGCTTAAGTTACAGAAATGTATCCTCTCGCAGCTCTGGAGGCTGGCAGCCGGCAGTGATGCTGTCGGCAGGACCCGGCTCCCTCCGGAGGCCCTGAGGGATCTGCCCCTGGCCCCTTCCTGCTTCTGGTGCCAGCGTTCCTCGGCTGGGGGCCGCATCACTCCCATCTCCAAGGCCAGCACCTTCCCGTCTCCCTCTGCTCCGCCTTCGCATCCCCCACACCGCATGGCGCCTCCCTCTTACATGGGCCCATGTCATGGCAGTTGGGGTCCACCCCGACAATCCGGGGGAGTCTCCCCATCTCAAGCTCTTTCACTTAATCCATCTGCAATGATTCTTTCTCCGAATTAGATCCCCGGTTCCAGGGATTCAGACGTGCTGTCTTTAGGGGACATTATTCAGCTTGTCACAGTGCCTGAGCCCTTGGCTGAGACACTGCCCCCACCTTTTGCCCCCCTGTAGGCTGCCTTTGGGGCTGCCCTCCAGGCTCTGTGGGGGGCGGGGGGTGGCTGTGGTTGCTGTTTGGTGTCCTCCAGAGGCTGGAAATTGTCCCCCACTCAGGAAGATGCCTTTACTACCTAGCAGACTGCATTTGGGGTCTTGTCCTGGGCAGGAGGGGACGGAGACTTGGACCATGCCATCCGGCAGAGAATTGTGCTTGGGCTCCCGCCATGGTGACACAGAGCTCGCAAGGTCGTGTCAGGCAGGGACTGCAAACTCGGAGGCTGGGGGGGCGGGTGGCCAATAATGAAACTGTGTGAAAGGGCCCTGGGGACCAGAGCCCCCCAGGAAATGTGGTTTCATCTAAAAGGGGTGGCACAATGCAACCCAGTCCACGTGGCCAGGCAGGAAGGCTCGTGGCCGTGGCCACGTGCCCATGTGAGCCGGTTTCCCAGAGAAGCGAGAATCTGGAGTTCTCAGGGAAGTCGCCTGAGTGTCCCAGTTGGCACGAACGCACGTTTCTTCCAGCAGGGCCAGGCGAGCACGACCTGTCCCTGCCTCGGGCCTGGGCTGCCCGTTTGAACTCTAGAGGTGGATGAAGCTCACAGAGCACAGGGGCTGTCCCCGAGCGCGCCAGCCCTGACTCTGACCAGATGCTGGTAGGACCCCCGAGGTTGGCGGGCCAGCAGCCCTGGGGACCCCGCGTGAACAGCAGGAAGGAGCTCTGAGCCCTCAGCCCCGCTGGGCCCCACGTTCCCTCCCAGAGAGGAGCTGAGTCTGGGGAAATCGGCAGTAAGGAGCCGCGCTCCCTCCCAGGGGACAGCTGGAGACTCACTGACTCATGAGTGTGGTAGGAATCTTCCAGGAAGTCTCCATCCAGCTTTTGCTCTCGGCTTGGGCGGAGACGGCCAGCTGCCTCTGTCACCGCAGGCGGACAGGACATCGGGGCACTGCACGGTGACTTCGTGGGGCTCGTCCTGGGCAGGTGCTCCTGAGCCTCCCCTGGGCCGCCTGCCTGGGGCACCACAGCCCCTCCTTCCAGCCAAGTCGGGGCCGAGGCGACAGGCGGGCAGCCGTTGGTGGGAAGGCGAGGCAGGCCCGGGAACCGGGCTGTTCCGCCGCTTAAACCAGAGGAAACCATAGCATCGCGGGACCAGGAAAATGAAAGACTTTGGACGTCGCCAGGAATTTGACTCTGTGAGCTGGTTTCCAAGAGGCTAAGTTAAGCTTCTCCAAGTGGATATTAAAAAGGAGCAGCGAGCAAGACTCGGCGGGGCCAGAGGGGGTGGAGAGAAGGCCCGCCGGAAGCTCCGAGCCACCACGCAGAGAGCCCAGGCGCCGGTCCTGGGTCCGCCGCGCTCGGCCCCCGGCTGGTCCCTGCTCCCCGCCCGCCCCGTGGGCCGGAGGACCCGGGGCTGTGGGGGCCTTTCTCCTTCGCCCCTTCGCTCCCTGTTTGCTCCGATCTGAAGACAATGCTACTTCAGTTTGGGGCGCAAACATACGACCGGCACATGGAAATGTGGTAATTTGGACGCAGCCGCGATTGCAGCAGATTGAAGAAATTAGACCAGACAAAGAGTGTTTTCGGAGGAGGAGGAGGAGGCAGAAGGAGGGAGGGCAGCAGGGCGAGAAGGGGAGGACGCCTGTGGAAAGCGGGACTCGGACTCCGCCTGCTGCTAAGTATATCGTAGTGATGGAGAGAGACCGGATCTCAGGTAGGCGCGGCGGCCCCCCTTCCACGGGTGCCCCCCCACCGCCCGCTCCCTCGCCCAGAGCTTCCCTTCTGCTTCGGGAAATCGGCACCCAGGGGTCACTTGTGCTCATTTTGGTGGACATATTTCTCTTCCTCTTGACTGTTCTGAGGCCGTGGGATAGAACGTTCCAAAGGCTGAGCTGTTCTCGGTCTGGCTTTTATTTAAACTCAGCTTCCTTCCCATCGCTTTTTCTTTCATTTCCCCATGTGCCACTTTTGCATCTTAAGACAGCCGTGAATGCTGAGGCCGTTGGCACTGAACTCTGGGAAAGGGCGGGGGACCTGCCTCTGGCGCAGGGGTCCGGGTGGCGGCGTGCCGGACGCCGGAGGGTGGTTGGTTTGTCCACCGTGTGGTTTGTGTTTTCACTGCCAGACGGAGCCTGTCTTCAAGGCTGCCATGGTCTCCTCCCTGGAATAGCATTCTGGTGCCTTCTCGGGACTTGATTACAGGGGAGGAAGCTCCCAGTGCCCAGAGGAGACGCGCAGATGTGTGGGTGCGAGTGTGTGCGGCACAGCCGAGAGCTTGTCTTGTTCTGCCTGAGGCTTGGGGGAATTCGGACGAATCCTGCTTGGGGGTGACGGTGTCATTCAGGTCCTGTACTTACCTGGGAGCCCTGTGACAGAGGGAGAGGGAGTGATGATCGTCCGTGGGTCTGAGGGACATTTCAGGACAGAAGGATGAGCAGGCGGGACCTGCGCTCAGTCCTGGGGCAGAACCACTGTTTAAAACATCTGGAGATCATGGCAGGGCCAGGAGTGAGGGCAGGCCACTGGTGTTTGAGCTGTGAGCCCCCTAGAGACAGGCCAAGTGGCTATTCACATTGGCAGCCCCCACAGAGCAGGCCCAGGTCACGGGGCCGGCCGGGAGCGGACGAACGAAGAGGAAGACGCTGCCCCTTCTTGAGTGACCCAGTGAGAAGCCTGCTCTCCAGCTCAGCCCCTCCGGCCCAGACTGCGTGCTCTGACTGTGTCAGCATCCGACAGCACCATGAGTCACCCCCGTCCATTCCAGTGTCTGCTGCTGACAGCGCACCCCTCGAGCCAGGTGCCGCGGGCCCCTGTGCCGGTCTGACGCGTCCTCGGGCAGCCGCCTCGCCCTGGGCTTCGGGTGCTCTGCGCGGACCCCTAGGTCACAGCGAGGCTGAGAAGGTCACCTCCCAGCGCTGTCCCGCTGCTCTGTTTGCCACTGTGTGTGTTGTGGGGGGGGCTCCCCAAAAGGCAAGAGAAAAGGAAGGCCTGTGTCAGTGGGACAGCCGCTGGAGCTGCCGACAGGGCGTGGGCGAGTGTGCGGGCGCCCGTGCCCCTGGGCATGCACAGACAGGCACGGTGGACTGACCGTGGGAGGCGGGGCGGCCACAGAGACGGCGGAAGGCTCGGCTGGTGAAACGCGTCTGTCTGTGTTTGAGCTTGGTGACGTGGGCCTGTGGGGTTAGCTGGGGGCGCGGAGCCAGGGCCGCCTGTTCCCAGCCTGGCAGGGCTGCGCAGTAGGGGACACGAGAGGAACCCATGTGGGGCCTGGCAGGATGGCCGCTCCACTGGCCCGGCTGGCAGGGGCCTCGGGGGCCTCAGTCCAGCCTTCCCTTTAAATGGCCAAGCCAAGGCCCAGATGCGTGACCACCGGGGCACACAAAGGCCGGGGCTCCCTGGGGAGTCGGGGTGATGGCCACGTCTTGGGACCTCCAGGCTCCGGGAGCTTTTCATGCGCTGAACACCAGCGCCCTGTGGCCAGCCGGGCCTCCTGCCCTCTGCGGAGACAGCACCTGGGGCGGGGGGCTGAGGCGGGGATCTCAGGGCGCGCCTGAGGGAAAATCGTGCTCCCTGTGAAATTCTCACTTGGATGCGTTTTCATTACACAAAACAAACCAAAACTCATTTCTTTCAAAGCTCAGTTAGAAACTGGTTACAGATATGAATGGAAATGAAAGTCCTGGGCAAACCTTGACCTTGGTCTTTAATGGTAACACAGCACTTGACCAGATCCTGGGGGAGCGAGTTCCACCCCCGTCCCTGCTGGGACCTTGAGCAAGTCCCTCTGTGGCCAGGGCCTCAGTTTCCTAATCTGTGAAGGGGGTGTTGGGCAGGCACAGCCGGAGGCAGATCCCCCACCACAGGGGGCTTCTGACTCTGTTCTGGGGGCCCCTGCCTGCTGGGGGCTCCGTCTCGCCAAGCACACCCCTCGGTCTCATGGTAATGTGGTTGTCATACCTCAGTCCCCACGCGAGCACAGGGTAGGGGCGGCTGGGGGCCAGGCTGCTGTGCCTGTGTGGGTGGGGTTGGGGGTGCCTGCCGGTCAGATGCCCCACCTGCCCGCTTCGCGCCCCACTGGGCCGGCGTTGAAGGCGTGTCCAGCCGCTCTCGGACACCGCGAGTCTTTGGAGGGGAAGGGTGAGGTCTGCCCGCCCTCTGGGAAGGGACTTGGGGCAGGTGTGGGCCCTTAGAGCCGACCTGGTTTGCAAACCTGGCCCCGCCTGCCGAAGGCGTCCGGGGGCGGGGGGTGGGGCTGGGGCTGGGGCTGGGGCTGGGGCTGGGGGTGGGCTCCTCAGCCAGCAGGGGTGGGTGAGTCACCCGGCGGTGACTGGCTGCTGAGACACACAGGCCGCTCCTTCCAGCCAAGGGTCAGCGTTTTGTCTCTTGTTCTGGACCGGCTTTGTGGCTTTTACAAATTAAGCAGTTTTATCTGGTTCCAAGCGCTTGCGTTTCAGCAGGGGGAGCTTTCCACTGTGGATCTGGTCCTCAGCGCAGCTTGGCCGCGGGGAGGGTGGGCCGGGCCGGGCCGCCGGGTGAGTTACAGGCAGGGAATGTGCAAGTCCCTGCGGGGTCACGACTGCTGGCGTGGGGTCCTAGGAGGGCCGCGCCGCTCTGTCCCTGGATGTCTGCCTCTGGCTGGGCATGTACCCCAAGCAGCGAGACACAGGGCGGCCGCCCAGCGGGAGAGCCGGTGCTCTGCTCTTTGCGGGGGTCCCCTCCCCCGGGGAGCCGGTGCCTCGGCCCTCACCTGTCCCTCTCCCTGCTGTCCCTGCCGTGGTCCTGGCTGCCCGCCTGCGCTCGCCCTCTCCAGCTTCGCTTTCCAGTCTCCGGGATGAGAGGCTTGGCCCCAGCCGCCCTGGCCTCCCCTTCAGCTCTGGCCGCCCCGGGACTGGGCCTCTGTGGTTGTTCCTCGGGCCACTGTAACCAGGTGCCGCACGCTGGGGAACTAGGACGACAGCAGTGGGCTCCCTCCTAGGCCTGGGGCCCCGAGGCCAAAATCAAGCTGGGGACCGGGCACCACGTGGAGGGAATGGCAGGACCTGAACGTCCTGTGGGCTGCGAATGGCCCATGGCAGCCAGGGAGGAGAATCTGGGGGGCCGGGAAGGGGGAGGCTGTGGCAGAGGGAGGGCCTGTGATTGCTGGGTGGACCCGGGTGGTTGAAGAGCCCGCTGGACGTGCTGACGTGGTGACCAGCCCTGTCCTGCCCGGAGGCAGCGGGCTGTGGCCTGGTGTGTGCTGGGCCCCGCGTGGGATGACCTGAGTACTGGGAAGGTGGCCCCAGGAGCGGGCAGCCTCAAGGACTGGGAGGGGGAAGAGCTGCTCTGGGCCCCGTGCGTCATGCCTCCTGGGGTCTCTAGTCCCCAGGCAGGTTTATCCTGAGCCTGTTGTGCCGCCACGTGCCTGCAGGGGGCAGACACCCCCCCCTGCTGCTTGGGGTTGGCCCTTGGCGCCCTGGACTCTTTCTCGGCTTTCCCAGCTGCGCTCTGCTCACCTGGGGGGGCTGGGGGCTGGAGGACAGAGGAGGTTCTCAGTAGCCTCATCTCATGGGACAGTGGACGCCTGTGGCCCCCAGAGGGGGCATTCCAGTCAGAGAGCAGGCTCCTTGATCGCCCGCGGTGCGTGGCGGGGGTGGGGTGGAGGCTCACCCCAGGGCTGCGGACTCCCCTCCCCGTGGCTTTGCTTCGCGCCTGAGTCCTTCCTGCCCCTGACATTCACACTGGGTGGCCCTCAGTGCGGACTCGGCCCCCCACCATCGACCCGGTCCAGCCCTGGCTGTGTTGTCCCTCTAGCCTGGCAGCGGGTCCCCACAGGGGCCCAGGGGTCCTCTCCAGGTAGCAGGTTTGACCCAAGGACGCAGGTCGCACGGCCATGCCCACTACGTGGGATGTTGCGGGTGTCACTATTCCGTGACCTAGGACCCACAGCTTGAGAACGGTTGACTTCCACAGGGTTCCCAGTCCAGTGACCTCCACGGGTCCTGACCCTGACGGTGTCCGAGGGAGAGGGAATGACTGGTCTTGGGCTGCCTCTGTGATGTGTCTTTGGGAGCGGGGGACGCACACAGAGGAAGGCTCCGGAGCCCCACCGTCCCCTGCTTTCAGAGAGCAGCCAGAGGGAGGGCAGACGTGCATCTTCCTGGGGAGCAGGGAGAGAGGGGCCCCGGCACTAGACAGGCACATCTTCCGTGCTTGCGCACCCCGCAGTGTACTGCAGCGAGGGGCCGGCGGAGCCCCAAACTCAAGAAGGGGGAATCCGGGTGCAGGAAGCCTTTCGTCCAGGAGGTGGCAGTGCAAGCCTTCAAGAGCCCAGCGCCCCCTGGGTTTTTATTGGCACCAAATCTGTGGGACCAGGCTGCCCCAGGTGTTATTTCCACTCACTGTGGCTGCCCCTGCAGGCGCGGGAAGTGGCAGGTGGGAGAGTGGGAAACACTACGAGGACGGGAAGACCCCTCTCCCGACCCCGGGGGCCGGAGCGCTGGAGGGGGCTCCCTAGGATGTCCATCCTAAACAGTGCAGTTTGGGAGCAGGGGGCTTCGGGCGAGGGTTCTCCTGCCGCCTCTCTTTTCTTCCCTATTTCTGGTTGATGTGCCTCAGTCTATTTTCAGTTTTTCCGACGCTTACTTATGAGAAATGCCAAACACACGGGAAAGGTGAAAGAATAAGAGCGTGAACACCCACCCGCCGGCCCCCTCGATTCTGCAGTGCGCCCTGCCTCGGTTGGCTTTGCCACGCATCCACCCCCGCCCGCCAACAGTCCGTGTGAGGTTCGGATGCACTTCCGAATAAGTGACTGATATTAGCACCCATCCCCCTGTGAGATCTCAGCTTGCCGTTCGTTAACCGGAGTCCAGCGCGGATGCCCCTGATTCACCGTGGGGTTACGTCACAACAATAGGCAGTAAATACACCTCGCCTACCAAGCACCACAGTGTGGTCCAGCCATTTTCTATTGAACGCGTGTGGCTTTGCTCCACCGTAGAGTTGAAAAATCATACGTCAGGGACGGCCTGTATTTGTTTATGGTTCTTTTCTCTCATTGAAGTAAAATTTATGTACAGATCTCAAGGGTGCCGTTCTCTGGATTTGGACATATGTGTGGACGGTGTATCAAACCAACCAGAGTCTCGAGTGCCGCCCCCCACGCCCCGTCCCGATCATTCGTGGCCCCCAACTCTTGAGTTTTTTTCCAAGCTGGATGGATTTTGCCTGTTTGAAAGTCCTTCAGGTCCCCCCACGTTGCTGCAGGTCCCACCAGTGCGTCCCATGACTGCTGAGTGGCGTTCACCGCACGAGCCTTCTGTGGCTTCTTAGCCATTTTCTGCCCGTGGGCCCGTGGCCGCTTCCCCCTGGGGCTCTTCGGAATGAAGCTGCCTCGGCCTCTTGCATGAGGTTTTTTATGACACGCGCTTGCATTTCTCCGGGGTGAGTACCAAGAAGTGGAATGGCTGGGCCTGAGGGTCGGTATGTGTTTAACTGTATAAGAATCTCCCCAATCTTTTCCCCAAGTGGCCGCGCCGTTTCAGCCGCCCGCCACCAGGTGTGAGAGTGCCAGTCATTCTACAACCTCGGCCTGGCCGGGGCCATCTCTCACAGTTTGGTCGTTCTGGTGGGCGTGGGGTGGCATCTCATTATGGCTTTAGCTTGCACTTGCCTGGTGACTAACCCTGCTGAACACATGTCCCTGAGCTCACTGGCTCTTTGTGTAGGTCTCTGTGTGAAATGTCTTTTCCAATCTGTTGCCCATTTTAAAACCGGGTTGCTTGGCTTTTTCTTATCCTTCCTGGATACTGGTCTTTGTCAGCTGCATGGGTGGCAATTTTTTTTTTTTTAAACCATTTTGCATCTTGACTATTCATTTCCTAATGGTATCTTTCGATGAGCAAAAGTTTGTCGTTTTAATTTTGTTGAGATCTAATTTCATAAATTTCTTTCCTTTCGGTCACCACTTTGTGTTTTTTATTTTTTAAGGTTTAATTTATTTATTTTTAGAGAGAGAGGTAAGGAGAGAGAAGGAGAGAAACATCAATATGTGGTTGCCTCTCACGTGCCCCCTACTGGGCACCTGGTCCGCAACCCAGGCCTGTGCCCCGACTGGGGAATCGAACCTGCGACCCTCTGGTTCACAGGCCGGCACTCAATCCACTGAGCTACACCATCCAGGGTTCTGGGTTCTTTATCAGAAAGCTTTGCCTACATCCAAGTTGCAAAGATGTTTTCAATGTTTCTTCTAGAGGCTTTATAGTTACAGCTTTTATTTTAGGTTTAGAAATCATCTTGAATTAATTTTTGCATATGATATGAGGTTAAGATTATTTTCCTTCTCTCTCTCTCCCTCTCTTTCTTTCTTTTTTCTTTTCTGTTGTTCTAGCATCCTTTGTGGAAAAAACATTCCTTACTCTATTGAATTACCTTGGCACCTTTGTTGAATATCACTTGATGGCGTATGCGGACTTTAATTTGTGGACGCCGCTATGTTCTATTGATGCTCTGTCTGTCCTCTCATCAGTACCACATTGTCTTGATTACTGTGGCTTTATAATAAGTCTTGAAATAGCGTTTCCCAATATATCCAAAACATTGCTTTGGATAGTCTAGATCCCTTGAATGTCCTTATAAATTTTGTGAGTAGTGTATCAACTTCTACCAAAATACTCTGTGAATTTTGATTGAGATTGCATTGAGACTGTAGGTCAATCTAGAATTAACCTTTAAACAACATCAAGTCTTCTAATCGTATAAACCTGGTATGTCTCCATTTTTAAGGTCTTTTCGTATTTTTCTTGCTTCTCTAATCTCTACCAAATTACGTCTTTCTGTAGTTTTCAGTGAAAAGATCTTCCCGACCATTGTTAAACTTATTCCTCTTATTTTTTGGGTGCTCTTCTAAATTGACTATCTGTTTTAGATTTCATGTTCAACTCTTTGCTGCTAGTATATAAAAATACAACTGGCTTTTTTTTCTATATAGATCTTATCTCCTGCTACCTCATCAAGGCCCTTTATTCCAGTACCTGTTTTGTAGACACTTTGTCATTTACTAAGTAAAACACCATGTCGTCTGAAAATAGGCAGTTTTTTTCTCTTCTTGACCTTGTGCCTTAAACTTCTTTTCCTCGCCTACGGCACTGCCTAGAGCTGCCCGCGCAACACAGACTGGAAGTGGTGCGGGCACACCCTCGCCTTGTCACGTACAACGCTAACTCCAGATCGAGGACATTTCCCTCTATTCCCAATTTGCTGGAGTTTTTAAACACGAATGGGTGTTGACTTTGGTAAACACTTTCGTTCAGTGGTCTCCCCTCATCCTCGCGTGCTACATTCCGAGATCCCTGGTGGGTGCCTGAAACCGTGGACACCACCGAAGCCTATGTATGTACTATGATTTTTCCAGCACATACCTACCTATGGTATAGCTTGATTTACAAACCAGGCACAGTAAGAAATGAACAGCAATAACGGATGCTAAAAGAACAATGATAACAACCTACTGGAATCAAAGTTATGTCAATGGTTTTGGGGCCATAGCTCAGTAAAATAAGGGTGACGTGACCACAGGCACCGGGAGACGGTGGCAGCCAGTCTGATGACTGAGAGGGCTGCCAGGTGACCAGTGGGCGACAGCGAAACAGCACGGAGACGCTGGACAAAGGGACGGTTCACATTCCAGGCAGGACAGATCCAGGTGGAATGAGATTTTATCACACTTCGCAGAAAGGCTGGTCACGATTTGAAGCTTACGAAATTGTTTATTTCTGGAATTTTCCGTGTAATGTTTTTGGACGGAGGTTGCCTGGGGGTGGGAACTGGGGAAAGCAAAACCGTGGGTAAGGGGGGACAACCGTGTGTGTGGAAGTGATCGCTTTTTTCTGCTTCATTCTGTTAATAGGGTGAATTACAATGGTTGGTGTTTGACTATTAAATCAAGCTTGTATTTCTGGAGTAAGTCCAACATGGTTATGATTTGTCATCCTTTTCACGTATTGCTGTATTTGATTTGTCTAGTATTCTGTTAAGGACTTTTCATGTAGATTCAGCAGGAATCTTAGTGTGCGATTTTTCTTAGTTTTGGTGACATCCTTGTCAGAGTTATTTTGGCCTCCTGTGAAGAGTTTGGAAGCATTTCCTCTTTAATTTTTCTGTAAAAATTTGCATTAAATTATTGTTATTTCTTCTTTAAATGTTTGATAGAATTCACCAAGAATGCCACCTGTCCCTCGTGGTTTTCTTTCTTTCTTTCTTTTTTTTTTGGAAGTTTTTTTAAATTACAAATTAAGCATTTGTGTTAAATATAGTAAGTTAACGTAATATTTAAATATATTAAATTTACCTAACATATAGAGAGAACCAGTCAATGTCTTTACTTCCTCTCCTGTCAGTTTTGGTAAGTTATGCTTTGAAGGAATTTGTCCGTTTCGTGTCAGGTGCTGCGTTTATTCATATAAAGCTGTTGGTAGCATTTCCTTGTAGCAAGTGTAGCGTGCACAGGCCCGTTGGCTCCGCCCCCAGTGCTCGCCACCCTCTTTCTTGCATCCCCTCGGCCCAGTCGTGAGCTTGCTGACCTGTAGGCCGCCCTAAAGAGCTCACCTGGGGCTTTACTGTCTTTCTGTTTCGCACTTTCTTGAGTTTTGCCCTCATCCGCATTTCTTCTTCCTCCTACTCACTCCGCTGTGTCAGTCGGGGCCCGGGCAGGAAGCAGAAGCCGCACCAGCGATTAGAACGGCGAAGTGCAGTGTACAGAATTGTTATCGGATGAAAGGTGGTTGGTTGGCTACCAAATGCTAACAGGACCCAGAGGCACAGAAACAGCAAACACGAGAAGCAGCTGCTTTAGAAGAAAACACAGGGGGCGGCTGCGTGACCTCGCAGTTGCTTATGATTTCTTGGCTATGACACCAAACGCTCAGGTGACGATAGGAAAAAACAGATCAATCGGGGCTTCATCAAAATAAAAACTTGTACAGAGGGAAGCCACGTGTCAGGAGAGAATGTCTGCAGGCCATGTATCTGACTAATATCTAGAATACATAAAAACCCCTACGGCTCTGTACCAAAAAACAACCCCTTAAAGAAGTTGGCAAAGGACTTGAACAGACATAAATGCCAGTGAAAATGCCCAAGGTGCTCAGTGTCACCGATCATTAGAGAAATGCGAATCAGAACCCCGGCGAGGCACCACCGTACGCGCGCACTGGGGGCTGTCGTAAACAGGCAAACGAGAAACCAGGAACGAGCGTGTCGGTGAGGGCGTGGAGCGGTGGGAAGCTTTCGGTTGTGGGAGTGCAGCCTCTGTGGAAATAGTTCAGTGGTTCCTCAAAAAATTAAACGTAGAATTACCCACGATTCCATAATTCCACTTCTAGTTGTATACCCCAAAGAATGGAATGCAGATATTGTGCACATGTTCAGATACGTGTACAGATACGTGGAAGCAAACGTGTACTGGGGGCAGGGGGACGGAAGATGGGGGCGCTAAGTGTTTATTGTGAATGCACTTAATGCCACTGAAATGTACACCTAAAAGTTGTTGAAAGTGGTAAATTTGATGTCGTGGATACTTTCCCACACATGCAAAAAAAAAGCAGCTACTGCCTACGGAGCCGAGGGAAGGTGTGTGAGACAAAGGGGAGGACTTGGAGCACCACCCCCGCCTCCCCTTGTCTGGGGCTCAGGCCTCGTCGGAGAGCATGTGGCTGCCACAGACGCCTGTGGCCAACTGGTGGCAAGAAAGAAGGTGTGGGCGCAGGGGGTCTGCAGCAGCGGCTGACTGGGTGTCGGAAGCAGAATCTCTGGGCAGGTGTGGGCAGGCGGGGCGGGTCCGTGGGAACCAACCGCCAGGCAGCTGGGGCCTGGGGGGCCAGAGCTGGCCCACAGGAAGGGGCCTTCTGAGGCGACAGGCATGCAGTGAGCCCCGTTGGCGCCCCTGCCACTGGCAGCTGTGCCGGAGGAGGGAGTGGTCTCCCTCCCTCGTTCAGTGGTCTCCCCTCATCCTCGTGTGCTACATTCCGAGATCCCCGGTGGGTGCCTGAAGCCGTGGACACCACCGAAGCCTATGTATGTACTATGATTTTTCCAACACATACCTACCTATGGTACAGCTTGATTTACAAACCAAGCACAGTAAGAAATGAACAGCAATAACGGATGCTAAAAGAACAATGATAACAACCTACTGGAATCAAAGTTATGTCAATGGTTTTGGGGCCATAGCTCAGTAAAATAAGGGTGACGTGACCACAGGCACCGGGAGACGGTGGCAGCCAGTCTGATGACTGAGAGGGCTGCCAGGTGACCAGTGGGCGACAGCGAAACAGCACGGAGACGCATGGAGGGCACACGGGTTCAGGAAGAGAAGCCGCTTCCTCTGCCGAGCCAGAAGAGTATGTGTGTGTGTGTGTGTGTAGGAAATGATTCACGCCCAAGTGCAGACACGCGGGGCAGAGCAGGCAGCCCCGGGGCCAGCCAGGCCCAGAGGAGGAAACGGGTGCGGCTCCGGGAACAGGAGGTGCCGTGGAGCCGGCCGCGCCGCACCGAGGAGGGCTGCGGGGCAAAAACCCCAGGCTGGCCTGCAGTCAGCCATGAGGCTGAGGTTTGTTTCCTGAAGCCAAGTTCCCTCGAGGTGAAAGACAAGGAAGGATTTCCTCTGGGGTGCGTGCGTGCATGCGTGTGTGTGTGTGCCTGTGTTCACACGTGCACACATGTGTACGCAGCTCCTGTTTTCCATTTTTCTATTTTCCTGACCACCAGGGAGAATTTCCACGAACCCCCCACCCTCCCCCAGGCTACACGTGGAGGGACACGCATGTGCATGCGCACGCACGCAGCATGGGCACACGTGCACACACATGGCTGGGGCAAGCGCGCCTGAGATAGCACCTAGGCCCGGCAGGAAACTGGGCTCTGGGAAAGTGCAGGCTCCACCTTTGGCACAAAACAATGTTTTTGTTGCTGTCCATTCAAGGAAACAGAAAGTGGGAGGTGGGGTGGGGACAGCGTTCGTTCGGAAGAGCAGATTTTGCCCAAAGTGTCCAGTGCAGTGGAGGGCCTGTCCTGGCGGCTCATGTCCCGAGGTCCGGAGGTCTCAGGACAGACATCTGTGACCCCGGATGTCTCTGTAGATCTGGAGCAGCCACATTGCAGGTTGGCCGTCCTCCCAGCATCCTGGGCCAAGATCAGGATGTTGTCACGCGGTGGAGCCTCGGCTGTCACCTACCAAGCTGACTGCGTGTAGGGGGCTGGTTAAGTCGCCTGTGAAACCTGTTAAAATACAAGTTTCTGGCCAACCCCGGCGCCTTGGGGTCAGATGAGGGCACTGAGCCGCCTGGAGTGAGTGGACTGAGGGCACCGGGATGGCAGGAGGCCCCCCAGCAGGTGCCGCCCTGACTGGGGTCGTGGGAAAGTCCACGGAGCGTGTGGACCAGCGCTTGGAGCTCAGGGCTCAGGGTGAACAGCCGTGTGACTTTGTTGATGAGACAAAATAACAGATGTGGACTTTGGCTGCAGCGGGGAGGGGACACCGTGCCGTTGCACCCTTGCTCAGGCCCTGGATCAGTGCTGGGGCCACTGTAACAAATGACCACACACCAGGGGCTCAGACAACGGAAGGCTCTTCTCTCACAGCTCTGGGGCCAGACGGCTGAGTCACGCCTGATTCCTTCTGAAGCTGGAGGGACGATCTTTTCCACGCCCCTCTGTGGTCCTCGGTGCCTGTCGGTGCTCGGTGGCCTGTAGTGATGTCGCCTCAGCCTCGGCCTCCCGTGGGTCTGCGTCCAGATCACCCACTCCTTCTCTCACAAAGACGCCAGCTGCAGGATGTAGGGCCACCCCAATCCAGGATGCCCGAACCTCAATTCAATCCCATCTGCAAAGACCTGATTCCCAAATAAGGTCCCTTTCACGGGTCCTGGGCATTAAGGCTTCACGCTGAGTTTTTGGGGAGCGCAGTTCAGCCCGCTACAGGCCTGGTGTGCAGAGGGGTCTCCCTGAGGCCCGGCCCTGAAGGAGGGTGGGGATGGAGGGGTGAGGGCCCCGGAGGAGGCCCTGCCCGGTGAGAGGGCCCGGGATGAGTCAGGGGGCGGGGCTGGGCGGTTGCCTGGGCAGGAAGCGCAGAAAGAGGAGCCAGTCACTGTCTTCACGCAGCTGGAGGGTTGTCTTTATTTTCAGTTCCTCCGAAGTACAAAAGCAGTGCCAGAAACTTGGAAAGTACTAGAAAGTGGAGTTTGACTTATTACATAAAGAGGCATTTTTCTCACAAGTTTTATGTCCTGACAGGCGAGCGAGCCCTTTCGCAAAGTAGTGAGTTCCCCAGGCCCAGAAGTATTCAAGCAGGAAGTGTGTGGAGATTGTTCAGGAATGCCTGGAAGGGACCTCTGAGGTCCCTGCCCATACCAGGCCCCTGTTATTTTATGAGAACTTGAATTTCAGAGTGTAATGTTACTGGGCATGTGTCTATGACCGGGACCCTCCCCCCGAGGCTCTGCACACACGGCCTGGTCTTTGGGACGGGGTCAGGCTGGGCGTCATCCTGACATACTTCCTCCCCCACTCTTTCTGCAAAGGCCGCCCAGTGGTCATTGCTTCTGCTGTGGTGTGAGAGCAGGTCACCTCCAGCTGGGGCCCCGCTCTGGGCCTCACCTTGGCCAACAGTGGCACTGAGGGGCATTCTTGTAGCCTAGGCCCTCTGGTCTGGCCCAGCTCCCAGGAACTGGACTTCCCCAAATGTTCCTGCCAAGCCTGAGCCCCCTTTCCAGCTGGAGGGAGGACCGAATGACCCCTTAGTCCCCGGAGGTCGCTGGTCAGGTTCAAGCCCCCTCCCACCAGCCCCTCCTGCCACCACGCGGCCGGCGGCCCCCCCAGTCCCCTTGCTTGTGGACCCAGGCATGCTGCAGCTGTCCGGAGAGGAAATGACACTTGAGCCGATCGTTCCCCTCCTGGAGAAGCTTTGGGAGAAGCAGCTGAGGGGACCTGCTGCCATGTCCCTGCCCTCAGGACGGGCATGGAGAAGTCATTGCTTGGGCGCACGGAGGGCAGCACACGCGTCACTCAGGAGCTGCCCCAGGCGAGGGCTGGGTGCCCCCTGGCTGGCTCCCTTGTCACCGAGGCCTGGCACAGAGAGCCCGCCACAGCATTTCACAAGGAAGCAGAGGCTCAGAGACATCGGGCAACTTGCCTGGTCTCCACCAGCTAATAATTTAGCCATGACATCTGTCTAGGGCTGTGTGATGCCAAAAGCCCCCTGTTCCATCAGGCCCAGGAAGGGACAAAGATGCCTTCGCATGGGCTGGTTGCCTGTGGGTCTGTGCTGCTTGGCTTGCTGTAGTCGCTCAGTCGAAACGCTGGGTGAGCGGCTCTGTGCGCCCCGTGGACGCCAGTGACTGAGAGCTCATGGCTTTGGCCCAAACGCCTGCCTCCATCCCCCGGCCCAGCATCTCCCCTTCGGGGATGGGGGGTGGTGACCTTGAAAACAGTGACCCTCTCTGTCCTGCCTCGGACGGCGTCTCTGCATGGCGTCAGGAGAGCAGCTGGGGATTACCAGCGCCCTGTCGCTGGTGGCCGTGCGCCAGGTCCCCAGCACGGACGTGTGGGTGATTGTCAGCCACACGTGTGCAAAGAGCAGCCCCCGTGGGACGTGGGCAGACGCGCCCCTACCCCCGGCCTCCGCCACTGGCCCCAAGGGTGGCTTCTAAGATTCTGCTCGGGAACGTTGGCCCAGGGTGGGGTCTTGCCTTGTGTCCTGGCTGTTGGTTTGTGTCACATGGCCACGTGCAAAGAGCCTGAACGTGGATCACGTGTCACGTGCACACCCGATGCTCCTTCTACCTGGGGGCGGAGACATGTGCCGTGCACTGTGGCGGCCACGTCCGCAGAGACTCCACAGGGAAGGACTGAGTGGGATCTGTGCAAAACCTTCGTGGTGTTTGGAAGCACTCGGGCCTCTCCTTCCCGTGACAGGCGCTGAGTTTCCATCCTCAGGGGAAGACCAGCATCTGTCTCTTTGAGTACCTGAGGGCGGGGGCCCTCCTTGCTGGGAGGGTGGTCCCACACTTGGGACCCACAGCACCACACAACAGGGACCCTCGTTTAGGGCGGCCAAGCCCAGACTGCCCGCCACAGTCCGCCCGGGGGTGGCTGTTCTGCATCTTGACCTCACTTATTCCTGTGCCCCCACAGATACCAGTGTCCCCTGGGCATCGCAGGTCCGTGGCACCTGGTGCGGCCTCCAGTCTGGCCTCCCTGGCCTTCTGAGCCTCTGCAGGGGCTTGGAGCCACGACCTCTGCTGCCCTGGGGCCTTTCGGGTCCGTGTGGATGGACGTGGGTGTGTTGGGTCCCCATGTCAGCAACTCCACTGACACCTGGGGGTCTTGGCAGCCCCCGCCCACCTGTGCATGTCATGGAGAAATGGAGGCCGTGGAGAGGCTCCCGTGGGGGATCCTGAGGGTTAAGGGAGGTAATAACACAGGAAGTGCTCGGAGTAGGGGCCCACACACCGCCTTCAGGAGGGTGCCGGTCTTCTCCTTTGCCCTCTGATTTCCCTGCGCACCCCCCATGCACTGCCGCTAGTGCTGTGACTGGCGCCCCAAACAGCCCCCTCCATTCCTCTCCTCTCCCTGGTTCTCCGAGTGTGGGCTCTGGCACAGAGTGGGGGCTGCCCTGCCTGGCGGGCTGGCGCAGCCTCAGGAGACACAGCTCCGGGAAGGGGTCGAGGACCTAGGCGTGGCGTCAGGATGGGATGCTGGTGGGATGGGAACAGCGCCACGGAGAGGAAGCTACTGAGACACTCCCTGCTGGCTTTATTTATGACTTAGGACGCTTGCGGGGTCACAGAGGCATAGCTGAAGGAACTAGTGGCCAGATAGCTGGGTGGCCAGACTGGGCTGCCAGGGGGAAGGGCTGACGCTCACTCGGCATCTTTCATAGGCCCAGCACTGCATCCAGGAGGGCAAGGGGGAGAGCTGGCACGTGGGCTGGCCCGCAGGGCCTGTAGAATCTTCCGGGTCCCAGTGGGGGGAGGGTAGGCAGGCTGGAGAAGTGGGGACTCTGAATCTTTAGGGTTCACATCCCTCTTGCCATCTTGAGAAGGGGGAAGAAGAGCTGCATCCACGGCCACAGGGCTGGAATTCCGGCACGTGCTGTATTTGGGGGCCTGCCCCCGCTCCGACAGCGACAGTGGCCCCCTGTGGCCTCTCTCCTCCCTATATTCGTGGTGAAAACAGGCAGCAGGGCGGGGAACGTTCTACAGAGCACACTCACATTCCTGTCACTTTGATTCTGCCGTTAACCCCGGGTGGTGCCGCATTCACCACACCGTCTACCCAGCCAGCCTTCTGTCCAGCCACGTGTCCACCTTATTTTCATTTTTGGTGCCTTTCGAAGTAAGCCGTGACCATCCTTATTTCCTGCGGAGGGGCAGACCTCACTAGGCCATCGCCACAGCCATCTTTCTTGCTGAGCACCGCGGCAGCCTGGGAAACCTGCCCACATCCGCCCGGTGGGCAGCCGACTGGGCCGACCTGCCCGTCGGCTCGTTTGCCACAGCCGTTCTGTGTGGCAGCAAAGGGAGCTCCAGGCGCCTCCTGCTCCCAGGGAAGAATGTGTTCCACCTATCTGAGAGGTTCAGCCGGTGGTGCGTGCGTCCCTTCCAACTCTGTGTCACGCTGGTGGCTCACCGATAGTCAGCCAGCGCGGGCGTGTTTACACCGCTGCAGTGGGTAAATGTTGAGCTCCCCCACCCGCCCCCGCCCCTGTCCGCCAGCGCAGGTTGTTAAATATTTACCAAGACGCCACTGTTTCAGCCGGGTCTTTCATCCTTTCTTAAGAAAAGTCTTCCTGAAAGGCTTGAGTACTCATCTCTGCTTCAGCAGGGGGTTCCTACTGAACCCCCTTCTTCCGCCTCTCTAAAGACCTTGCTTTGCCTCCAGTCACCGTTCTGAGTGTCAGCTCTATGGCTCAGTTCGAAAGATGCGGGAATGAGCGGGGGAGACTCGGAGCCCTGCAGGGTGAACAGCGGTCACGGCTGTGTGGCGTGCTGGACAGCTGAAGCTTTGCTGGCAGATGGCACGCGAGGGCGGACACTAGGAAAGTGACGTGCTTCTGCAGGAAGGGGGACATGGGTTCTGAGACTCTCAGTCCCTGGTCAGACAACCCTGTACTTTTTCCTGGATAAATGCTCTAGATGGCTCAGAAACACCTCTTATCACTGGGCTGTGCACAGCCGGCTGGCCCGGGAGACGGGGTGTACCGCGCACGCTCCTCTCCAGCGGTGGGGGTGGGGGGGGCAGGGCCTTTCCAGATGTGCTGACCGTGGTGATTCACCGGCCCAGAATGTCCATGTTGACCTACTTAAAAATGGTGGCCCGGCACCCCAGGCTGCCCTTGGACTTGCGTGCGGGTCTGCTTCCCTCTCGTGCGGTGGGCCGGCTCCTGAGGCGGGTCACCGCCCCGTCCTGCCCTTTGGGCTGCGTGTCTCCAGAGGGTGTGCTCACTTGGGCGGCACTGGGAGGCCCAGAGCCGGCTCTGTGGTCTTGTGGAGGGGGCTGGCCATGGAGACCTGGACTCCACGGTCCCTGCGGCCAGTGTAGACGTGGCTCCATCTGGAATGTCCTCGCCCTGTTCCTGAAAGTGAGAAATTTCTGTCTGCTAGAGAACAGCTGTGCTGAGAAGGTGGCCCATCTGGCTGGCGGGACTGCTGGGGGACCGGAGGGGTGCCGTCCGCTGCGTCCCTCCTTCTCCGGATGGGCGCCCCCGCACTGTCTCTGCCCCGATGCCCCTGCAGCTGTGGTCCCAGCGGTGGGCGCCCTCACTGGGCCCAGAAGCCTTAGGCCATCTTCTTCCTGTCTCTCCGGCCAGTTTCCACATTGGTTTGGGAGTCCGGCAGGAGTTTCCCAGGAGACTGCCTGTCCCCAAACGGGTAGAGCATGGCTGCCCAGGTCCCCAAGGACCAAAGAGACACACGGGGGTTTCCCCTTGCTTAAGGGGCACCCCAATGGTCCCTTTCTTCACACAGCCCAGCTGGAGCAGGCCAACGGTGATGAGGATGGCTGGCTGGGCCAGTCATGGCGAGTGACTCATGCTGGGGGTGACAGGGAAGGGGACAGGCGGGTGCGTTAATAGCAAATCCATTTCATCCCCAGGCCACTTCACATGGGGGACAATCGGCTCATTGAAGCTGATGTGGCTGCTGGCTGGCTCCGACCACACTTGGGGTGGGGACATTTCATTATCCAGGAAAGCAATACCAGATTGTCGTGGAGGGACCCAGCCCGCGCGCCCACTCTTCCTGCCTCCCTCCCACGCACTGTGTTCCCAGGGCTTCGGGCCAAGACGGGGAGGAGAGGCAGCATCTCAGTTACCGTGGTCACCCACTTGCTTGGGGGTCGCAGCGGGCCAAGAGGTGCTTCTGGTGACACAAAGCCTCCTCTCAATTCGTGGTGGGCTGGGAATGGGGTAGAAAAACCCACCCCACAGGGAGGTCCCCCATGCTGCCGAGGGTCCGTCTGTCCACAGGACAGGGTGTCAGTGCCTCTGGCTAACCCTAACCCTTCTCCATCCTTCCGTGGAAGAGCCAGGGGCTGGGGACCTGCCAGCTCAAATTCTGTCCCTAAACACCTGCAGCTTCCCCACTGAGGCCACGGGGGCTGGGCACGGGGGCTAGAGAGGAACCCAGCCTTCTTCCCTCTCCCTCTGACCCTGGGTTTGACCTCCGGGGGAGGTCCTGGAGCCCCCAGAGGTCCTGGGGCCTCTGGTTAAAGAGGGAACAGAGGTCAGGTTGCCGAGACGCTTGCCACCTTCCCAGTCTCGTGCTTCTAGAACAGTCTCTGGCTTCACGGGCTGATTTCCAGGACATTTCCTCAGAGTGACCATTTGATTGAAAGCCAGTTCTCTTCCAGGGCCTGTTGCGTTTCCATAGTCGGATTTCGGTCGTTGCTGGGGAAGCCTGGGAGATGACCCCCCCAGGAGCCGCTCCCCCAGCTCTCCCCGGGGGGCCGGTGTCTCTGTCCATCTCTTCTCAGCGAAGAGCTAGCTGCTCATCACGCCTGCCTGTGCGTCCTCCCTCTGCTTTTCCTGTCTGGGGAAGAGCAAAGTGGGGGCCCTCTTCCGGGGGCCAGCTAGGCTGACCTAAAGTCGTTCTCCCTCTCCCTCCTTCCTCCTTCCCTCTCCTTCTTTCTCTCTGTCTCTATTTTAAACTGGCCAAAGATAGAGTGAGCAGCAGTGGTGGGCACTGAGCCCCCCTCACCGGGGGCATTCAAGGATCGGGCGGATGGGCGTTCGGGGGACGGGCGCGGAGGCAGCCTCCGACAGGGCTGTGGCGCGGGCTGGGCCTTGATGCCCCCCTGAGAGGGCGCGGGGTGGGGGTTCCTGCTTCCTTACCCTCCCGTGCTGACTGCCGCCCCTCTGAATTCCAGCTCTCTTGCCTCCTGCTTGCTGGGTGTCACCAGGGCGGTGGGCAGGGGCATTGTTCGGTCTCATGGCCGCAGTCCAAGGTGGCCGTCGGGCGGGCAGCTCCCCAGAGACGACGTCACCTCGGTCACTGCGGTGACTTTAAAAATAAGTGTGGCCTCAGAGGGCCTGCTGCCCTGTCTCCTCTACTCCGATGTTCTTGTTCCCGCTGACGTGGAACTGGGGCAGGCTGGTGACTCAGCCCTGTCCCCACACTGCCGCAGTGGCGGGCAGCCTCCAGCCTCCCAGCCCGAGGAGCAGACTGCCCGCTGCAGAGCAGCGGCAGGGATACTGGGACACCGAGGGCCCCTGGGGACAGCCTGCCCTCCCAGGTGGCGGCTTTGCCAAGTCTCCTGGCAGCCTTGGGGGAGGAGTCTGTAGGCTCCCGTGGCCGCTTGTTGCTTCGAGACTGGGTTGGTACCCAGCTGGCCCGTCCCGAGAGGCCCCTTGTGTGACTTTGCGGAGCCGCTGGAAGGACAAGCGGGAGTCTCCCGTCAGCCAGGTGTGTGGGGGCACAGCGTCCCCCCACCCATCTCTGTACACGAGGCCTCAGCTGACTGCTGGGATGTTGGGGACGTTAGCCCATCCCAAAGCCCTGTTTGGGGGGCTGCGGGAGGAACACAGGGTTGTGGGACTATGTCGAGCGGGAATAATCAGGCGTAAAATGTGAGTCATCAAAAGAAGCGTATCTGGGTGATAATTCAACAAGCCTGAATTTGCTGATCAAAAGCCCATTGGACACACCAATAAACAAACGCCGGGCCGCAAGCCAGGGCTTCCAGGGCCTCGCTGAGCTCTGAGGGGCGGAAAGCGGACAGGTCCGTTGGGAGGCTTAGCGGGAACTCAGGAGGGAGAGGAAGGTCGTGGGGCGAGAGCCAGCTGACTTTGGAGGCATTTGGTGTGCCGATTGTTAAACGCAGCCATTATTAAAGTTTTAACAATATGTTATGTAAAAGTATATTACATATTATAAAATAGATAATATTTAAAAAGTATATATTAAGTTAAATGATAGAATTACCACATGATTCCACTTCGGGGTAAATACCCAAAAGAATGAAAAGTAGAGACTCAGAGACACACGTGGGCACCCGCGTCCGCAGGAACTCTCCTCACGGGAGTCGGGTGGCGGAGATCCTGACGCCGCTGCTGAGCCCTGAGGATCCGGTGCTCAGCGAAATACGCCAGACGCAGAGGACAAATGTCCCATGGCTCCATCCCACAAAGCTCCTGGAGTCGTCCAATTCAGAGACAGAAAGTAGAAGGGCGGGTTGCCAGGGGCTGGGGGACGGGAGGGGGCGTTAGTGCTTCACAGGGACAGAGGGTCAGTTTGGGATGATGGAAAGCATTCTGGAGATGAGGGTGGTGGAGGTCGTCACACAACGTCGCGAATGTACTTAATGCCGCTGGAGTGTGTGCTTCAAAATGGTTAAAACGATACATTTTATATCCCCCCCCCCCCATCAAGAACGCATGGCTCTATTAGAAAAATTGAATTAGGTATCAGGTTTACATAATGTAAATTCAATAACGTCCAAGTTCTTGTGTTGACGCACAGGGGATGAACACGTAGCGCCCGCACTCCCCGGCCTCTACCACAGCTGCCGCGTCCGCTGAGGTCCCTCGCTCCGGCGCCTCTGGGCCGTAGACTGGCCGCGGTGGCCGAGGCTCCTGCACAGCTCTCCCCAGCTCCACCTCCCAGGGTGTCACATCCATAGCCAAGGGTATTTACGCCACAGAAAAGGCAGATGCTCTGAGTCAGGTGTTATCTGTGTGTAGCTACCGCGCCCCCCTCCCCTCCCCCACCAGTGCTGGTGCTGACTCGGGAGGAGGGGCTTGGGCTGGAGCGGGTGCTGCGGAGGGAGGCAGACTGTTCCCTCCACGTGCACGTGTGTGGGAGACAGAGATTTACAACTGGTGTGGCTGCAGCGGGACTGGAGACAGGACTCAGGGTGACACCCAGATGTCTGGCTGGAGCACCCTGCTGGACAGCAGTGCCATTTATGGAGTTGGAGGACCGAGGGGAGCTCCGGGGCTGGGGGAGGTCCAGTGGCTGATGGCTCCAAGGCCCTGGAGCTCAGGGAAGCCCTACTGTGCGCCAGGCCCAGGCAGAGCTGAGATTGTTTGGCCTCTGTCCTGGAGGATCTCAGGTCTGTGACAAAGCAGATGAGCCACTCACGGGGTGTCCTGTCCGAAAGCACAGAGTGGCTGGGCCCGCAGCCACCGTCCTCCCTCTGTTCTCCAGGCCGCACGGAGCAGGGGTCATGGACACCGATGTACGTGCCAAAGGGCTGTTTCCGCCCTGTTTCCTCCCTCCCTCCCTCCCTCCTTTTCCCATGCTTTGTGAGCGCCCTTCCCCCGGGCCGGACCTGCGGGTTTCCCATCGGCCTGCCCCTTCCCATTTCCAGAAGGGCCCAAACTGGACTTCACACTGTACCTTTACTACCCATCCCTGGTGTCCAGCTTTTCTTACTCAAACTTGCTGCCCGAAGGCCCTGACCCCCTATCCCCCCCCAAATTCCCTCAGGACGGCCACCTGTGGGACAGCCTCAGTTTCCCGGGACAGGTTCTGTGGCTTATTAGACAGCTTCGGGAGATGCAGCTTTGACCTAAGCAAGTGACTCAGCTGGGGTCTTGAGGTCTGCATTCATGCCCTGGGGCCCTGTGACAAAGGACTGCACCCTGGGGGCCGAACACAACAAAAATGGACTCTCCCCCATTTCTGGAGGCCAGAGCCCCAGGTCAGGGTATCGGCAGGGCCGCTCTCCCTCTGAAGACTCAAGGGGAGACTCCTTCCTGCCTCTTCTGGCTTCTGAGTCCCAAGTGTCCGTGGCTTTTGGTCACATCGCTCCAGCCTCCGCTTTGGACGACGCCAGGCCTCTGCTTTGCATCTCTGTGTCCCCTTCTCAGTCTCGTAAGGGCACTCTTGGTTGGGTCGAGGCCCCCCTGCCCCGATCCGATATGATCTTATCTGGAGGGCCCTGTCTTCATTCCATCTGTAGGGATCCTTGTGCCACATCAGGCCACATTCTGAGACTCAGATGGACCTGTCTTTCTGGGAGTCACTGTTCATCCCACGACAAGCCTCCTGGTGGGCCTTGGGGGCAGGCGGCCCCTCTGGTGCCCCTCTAATCACACCTTCTCCCATGGCCTTGGGACAGTGCGCCATCCTGGAAGTCAGAGGCCTTATAGTTGTATTTTTCTCTCCAAATTTCAGCTCGCTTTCCTTTCCACGTTGCTGCCACCATTCATTGTATATGCCCGGGGCTCCCGCCAGAATCATTCATTCGTTCAGCCCCCCGGCCCTGCCCGCTCATGCCCTGGGAATGGGGGATGGGGGCCCACCCCACCCCACAGGGATCAGGCCTTATTAAGGTCCCGGAGCCCCAGATTGGACACAGCCATCAGAAGTGATCAAAGGCTGGGGGATGATTAAAGGGCCAGGGCTGGATGATTTAAGCCAAGAAAGAGAAGGCCAAGGAGCGACCGGCTTGTCTTCCAGTTTGGAGAAGGTAATTATTACTTGAAGGGTGGTGCCCAGCTGTTTCCCATCTCCTCTGAGAACAGGAAAAAAAGAGGAAATAAATAATGTACAATTAGAGCGGCTGGTTAGATACAAGGGTGAACTTCCTGGCTGGGAGTGTGGCCGAGCACCGGGTGGGGTTTCCGGGGGGAGCGTAGGCAAGCTCCTTACCTGGACCCATCCAACCTGGCTCAGGCGGCCCCAGTGGTTAAAGTGAAACGGGGCTGGCGGCAGGCGGCGGACTGGGCGGGCTCTGGAGCAGTTCTGCTGGCCTGGGGCGCTTTCTGGCTTGTAGGTCGACTCCCTCCTGCCATTGTCCTCTGGGTCCCCCTTGGGGAGCATTTTGACGAGCCATGCACCTTGGCTGGGCTCCCCAAGGAGATAAGCCTAAGTATATTTAGCTCCACTGTGAATGGCCATGAAATAATGCACAATAAGCGGGCCCTATGCTAATCTGGTAGAGTCCACGCCGGCCCTCTGCGAGAACAATCACGTGGGTGTGTCTACACTCACCAGGTGTGCTTTAGGAAAACACTGGCGAATAAGGCTGTGGCCCAGGCTGGAGGCCACCCAGGACACCTCGCATCTTCCCAGGCGGCTGTGGCATTAGGCTGCTTCTTAGGGGTCGGGGACTACCCAACTCCCAAATACAGGGTGGGCAGGTATCCCAGACGGGTGGACTGTCGGGCGGGCCCAGGTGCTGGACTTCAGACAAGAAATGCCCCGGCTGGTGC
>PVJD01011127.1:0-48499 GCA_004026545.1 Mormoops blainvillei | reverse complement strand
CATTTCCATATTGTGTATGATTGATTTCATACTACATTGGAGCAGGGTGACAGGGACCAAATGGCCCGCAAACCAAGAATATTTATTATCTGGCCCTTGACAGAAAAGGAGAGCTGTGATCTCCCTGAGGATGTATTTTAAGTTTTAAAAGGGAGAAGTGGCCACTGAGCAGCGTGGTGTACTTCCTGGTAAGAGCTCCTCGGCCTCTGGGTTTGATGTCCACTCCATCAGTCGCCACCCACGTGCCCTTGGCCAGGTTACTTATCTGCTGATGCCTCCATTTCTGTATGTATGAAATGGAGGTGATAATAGTTCTTACCTCATAGGTTGTTATAAGGACTATAGTTATATAAAAACACTTAAGCAGTGCTTTACGGTGTAAATATAATGCACAAAAAGATGATTAATGTTCATTCTTGTGGCGTGGGCATTTTCTCTAGTCCAGGTACAACAGGGCCCCAGTAACTCCCCAAACCTGCCCTCTCTGGGTAGTGCCCCACCCTCGGAATGATGAGACTTTGGATTCCTGAGACCCTGTGTCCCTGCGCAGGCCCTGATGGCCCATGGGCATACCTTTCTCCTCCTCCTTCCAGCCAGCAGCTCCCTCGTCAGCCCCTCCAGTGGGCTCCTGCCCATCCTCTAGGGCTCCACTGGGACCCATGGTTCTGACCCTGCCTCAGGGTCCCAGACTTGGGCTTGTCATTCTCACATGGGCCCCCGTCCATGTCATATCATAATGACTATATCCCAGATGGCTTTGTGGGGCCACAGCCATTTTCCTTATTCTGGGGGCAGGTTGGGGGGGCAGGTAGAGCTATGCTCTGCGGTGACCCTGTGTGGGCGGGGCCCCCACAGATTCATCAATACCATCTTTATGGAGCGTGTACCACATGCAGGCCTTCAGCTAGGTGTTCTGCACACATCATCATTTGTGCTCATGAAATCCCTGCCGAGTTGCACTATACTCATCTTGGGGCAGGGTGTCACCACACTTGGGACGACTCCCTCTCCCGTGTCTAGACTAAAATGTGTTCCTTCTCCTCCCTGCGGGCCAGTGTTCTGTACAGACTTGGTTTCCCTAAGAAAGGCGACAGTCATGGCCTCAGTCTGATAGCTGTGGGTCCTTTCTGCTCCCTTCCCTTGGCTGCCTTATCCCTCCATACGATGAAGTGGGTGTTCAGTAAATACTCACTGTCCAGGGACCCACGCAGGGAAACAGGCAAACAGAAGAATCCAAGTCACGTTACTCACACGGCATTGTTTTGGTTAACAGCACATTATAGACCAAGCCTGCTCTTCCCACTAGACAGCCGAGAAGACAGGTACAAAGAGGTGCAGTGACGTTCCCAAACTTACAGATGGTCTCTAGCTGAGCTTCCAAACCCAGCTCTGACTCTGAAACTGAAGAGTGTTCTTGGCAGAAGTGACAATGAAGAGGTAATAGGCCTTGACTAGCTCCGCAGGGGCAGGGAATGTTGCCTGTTTTATTCACGCTTGCATCCCAAGGGCCTAGAACATACCTGGCTAATGGTAAGCTCCCAGCAAATGTTGGTTGTGGCCAAGACACAGATGAACTGGGAGCTTCCTATGTGAACGGGGGAGAAGGGAGAGAGAGCAGCTGTGTAAGGAGCAGCACGCTTTACAATCAGGGGTGTCCGGCCTTTTGGCGTCTCTGGGCCTCACTGAAAGAGGAGTGGGCCATACATTAAATACATTGCAACACGGAATCACAAAAAAGTCTCATAATGTTTTAAGTAAATTTACGGTTTTGTGTTGGGCCGCATTCATAGCCAGCCTGGGCCCCAGGCAGCCCACGGGCTGCAGGTTGGACACCCCTGCTTTACTCCTCAAGGATTAAATCAGAACCCCAGATCAACTAGTTTGTTTAACAAGCTTCATTCACAACACGTGCATTGGCCTTGGGTGACAAAAATGTTCTCACCCTATTACAGATCATCATGACAGGATAAGGCCTCATTTTTTCATTGGTGATGAAGCAAGGGTGTTAAGTTCACACAGATAGCACATTAGACGCACTTATAGAAACTTTTTGTCTGCAGAGAAGGGAATATCTACTTATGCCAGAAAAACCTCTGGAAATTTACACATCAAACCTGGTGTTGTGGACTGAATTATGTCCCCCCACTAGAATTCTTATGTTGAAGCCCCCCTTCTGTGACTGCATTGGAGAGGGGGCCTTTAAGGATGTGATTAAGGTTAAACGAGGTCATGAGGGTGGAGCCCTGATACAACAGGTGTAGTGTTCTTACAAGATGAAACACCAGCACGCTCACCTTTTCTGTCTGCCATGTGAGGACACAGTGAGAAGGTGACAAGCCAGGAAGAGGACCCTCACCAGAAATCAAATCTGCTGGCACCTTGGCCTTGGATTTTCAAACCTCTGGATCTGCAAGAAAGTGAATTTCTGTTTTTTAAAGCCCCCGGTCTATGGTTTTTTGTTATGGCAGACTGAGTTGACTAATCCACATGGTTTGCCAGTATTCATCCATTGACATAACTAGGACCTGGCCGGAAAGGCCTTTACTTCTTTAACAAAAGAAGCAGAATTCTTCAAATGATGCCACTTAGTGGTTAGTAAGTTGTTTCCAAATAAGTAGTGAGTATAACGGTGTATATTTTTACAAGAGAAAAAAAACTGCATTTATTTATTTTTTGTTTATAAAAGGCACACCGTAAGCACTATCCACTTTCATTTTCATAGTTGTGCTGTGTTATTGTGAGAGGTAAGAAAATGAGAGCTCAGAGAGGTTCAGTGAGTTTTCTAAGGTCACACAGCTTGTAAATGGCAAAGTCGAACCCAAGCCTAGGCTTCTGACCCTGGGGCAAGGCTGTGTAGACTCAGTGGCATAGTTCAGATTCTCTGAACTTTAATGGCCATTACCAAGGGGTGAGAACAAACAAACGAAAAACCCTCCAAGTAAAGTGCTGAAACCCAAGGAGAGATCAGGAAAATTTAGAACTAAGCTTTTGTCTTTGTCCTTAATTTACCTGACAGCATTTTCTGAAGTAATGGATGTCTCAGAAATGTGTGGGATGCAATATGCCACATTTGTAGCAATTACCAGGCAGAATAAGGAGAACTAGGGAAGGCATTAGTGGCATCCAGATGTAGCTGTCAAGGCCTCTTGCTCTTGGCCACCCGAAGCATGCCACTCTAGAAGCACTTCGTCTTGTACGGATGAAAATGAGAGGAATTACGTTTTTGGCAAGCATTCCAGCACAAAGAGAATCATTTGGCTAAAGTGTCTGCAGGCTTTGATTTGATTCTTTGGAAAAAAGGAAGGTTTGTGAAAAGAAAAACAGCAATTGCAAGCTGGTGCAGGCCTGAATAAGAAGATGCGCGCAGAGGCTCCTTCTGCTGGTCGGGCTGTGCGTACTTGTCCCAATCATGCGACTCTTACATACTACTTTTCTCAGTTGCCTCCATTTAAAAAAGAAAAACCGCGCAAGCACAAACAACACAATGTGACTAATAGCTAAGGGGAAAAATATGCACCTATGAACTGCTTTTTTCTCAGCAGACTGAAAGGGATGGATGAGAAATTCATATTCACTGCATGCCTACTTCTGTATCAGGCTTTGTGCTAGACTTTTCAGGTGGGTTTATGATATTTTTGTCTTCACAGCAACCTGCGAGGTCGATAGCCTCATCTGCATTTTACAGGGTAATAGAGTAGCTAAATAACTTGTTCTCTTTAAAAGGTTTTTCTCTTTTAAAGTTGGGAATTGAAACAAGGTCATATGACTGAGAAGTCCTTGTTCCCTGTAGATGGGGCCCAGTTGCTCTTTTTCCCTTTCTCCCTCTTCGATGATTCAGGGGAGGGGTCGTACCCCTCCGCCGTGAGCTGAATGAGGAGGAGGAGCCTGGGTCAGGAGCATTTTCCGCACTGCTGTGTGAAATATCCACCCTCGCTGCTAAAGAGCAAGTCCTCTTGAGGTGCGGGGTTGCCCTCCCCACTTCCTCATCGCCTTTGCTCTGCCTGAGTCAAAGCAGAGAAATTTCTTTCCCGTGAGAGAGTACCTTTTGCATCCTTGCCTGCCCAATGATAGCTCCTTCTCTAGGGACCACAACTGGCTTAGGGTCAGGGAAGGTCTCAGCCTCCTTAGAGGTTTGGATGATTCATAATCATCTTGTACCGGCTTTTCAGCCTGGGTCATTGGTGGACTTGGGCTTCCCTGACACGTTCGGGGAACAAGACATGTTTCTGGGGCTCCTGTGAGCTCACAGGTGCAGAGAGCGGCAATGAAAGGCTACAGGAGACAGAGCATGATTCTGCAGGTGCATTTTGGCTGAACATTCATAAGATGTATTTTCTTTCTAGGTCAAGTTATAAAAGTACATAATACAGGTACTCTTGATTAAATAGCCATCAGTAGTAGCACCATTCAGCCACATTATAGGTTCTTACCGACAGTTCTGATAACGAGGGAAGCTGTTTAGCGATCGTAGCTAAGAGCATGGACCTTGCAGCCACATCCCAGCTCTGCCACTTATATGCCCTGTGACCTCAAGCCAATTTTCTTAACTTTTCTGTGCCTCTGTTTCCTCATTTGTAAAATGGAAATATTAATAGTGCCCGCCTCACAGGGTTGTTAGGAGTCTTAAGTAATTTAACATGTGACAGAGTTCCCAGGAACAGGGCCTTGCCTGTAATGAGAGTTGTAGACAGTTACCTGGATGGTGACAGCCGTGGTGATGATCATGTCTGCAGCACATGAGAATATTGGTAGTAGCACCGCCAGGCTATTAGCTCTGATTTATATGCTTGCCGGTTAATGTAGGCCAGCGAGAAGCACTCGCTGGGCAGTGTCCCACATTAACATCGTTCGTTCATTCATCAACCGTCGAGTGCCTGTTATGTGCCAGGCACTGAGTTTGATATAAAGTATACAAAAATGAGACTCTTCTCTTGTGGAGTTGCCCAGTAGCCAATCCAAATTAATTATCTAGTATCAGGATATTTTAAGTGATTAATTTAATTTACTAAGATAATCACAAATTATACAGTATCTTTGAAATTTGTTTCCTCCTCTTTTAGATTTTCCTAAACATTTAAGAGCCCCCAAGATTGAATCTGTAGCTGCCCTGGCCTACATGGTGGCCACATGTGGCTGTGGGAGCACAATGTGGGTTGAAACTGACCCAGGAGAGGTGGGTGGCCCTTCACAAGGTGTGGGGCTAAGGAATTTAAGTGTTATCCTAAGAGCAGTCGGGTAAAACAGGAGAACAACGTGAAATGTGGAATTTAGAATAAATTTCTAAAGTAATTCTAAAGCACTGTGATTCCATACTAACTTTCTTTTGTCCTATTTATATTTTAATGTAATCACAGATATACTTGTGTTTGTCTACCACACTTTTTTTTTTTTTGGTTTTCTGTCTTTTTCATCTGCTTTATCTTTCACTTCTTTCGTGCCCTTTTTAGATGGATTACATTTTAAAAAATCACTTGATGGCCCCTTCCACTAGTGTGTTTCTTTTCTTTACTTGGTTACCAGAGAAAATAGGCCATGCACCTCTAGCTTATCCAGCTGGCTCAGCACCACTCCTGCCTCCAAGAACATAGACGGTGTATCTCCCTCTGGCTTGCATGATGTTGTCCTGTGTGCTGTTTCTTTATATATGTTTAACTCCATGAAATACTGTTATTGCATTCTGCGGTCAGTGTTATGTAGGTTGACCCACATACGTCCCTTTTTGTTTGTTATTCCTTCTTCATTTCACCTGTGATCATTTTTCTTTTGCCTGAAGAACAGCCATTATTCCCTTTGATGAGGGTCTTCTTTCGCCAACTCTTTTTGTTTATCTTGTACCTTCATTCTTGAAGCATGTTTTTATTGCTCATGGAATTTTAGTTTGGTGGTGGTTTTCTTTCAACACACTTAAGATATAAATCTACTGTTTTCTGTCTTCGTGTTGTTGAGAAATGTCTACTCTGAGAATGATTCATTTGAAGTGTGTATTTTTTCCTCTGGCGGCTCTCAAGATTTTCTTTGTCTTTGGTTTTCTGCAATTTCGTTGTGATTTCTGTAGCTGTTGATTTTTCTTATTTATGTAGCTGAGGAATTGTTGGTCCTTGTGAATCTATGGATCAATGTCTTTCATTGGTTCTGAAATATTCTAGGCTGTGACTTTCTCACATGATGCTTTCCCCTCACTTTCTCACTCTTCTCCTTGAAATCCAGGTAAATATTTGATAGACTTTCTCACTGTGTTCACCATATCTCTTTCTCCCTCTTCCATCTTTTTGTCTCTAAGTGATACATTCTGGATATATTTTATGGTTTACTAATTCTCTGGTGAGTTGTATCTTATAGCTGGTAAATCTTTTCACCGATTTATTAATTTTGATTTCTTTTTTTCTTTAGCTATAGAATTTTTATTTGACTCTTTTTAAAGTCTGTCAAAATCTAGTACCCATCTGGCACCATACAGAAGTATTACAATATTATTGACTCTGTTCCCTGTGCTGTACTTTACATCCCTGTGACTATTTTTATAGGTAGCAATTTGTACAACTCTTTTTTTAAAATCAGCAAATACTCCTGTGTAGCACATTCACCCACCTGGGTTCTGATCTTCTAGAATTTGGCCTGGTAATCTTCACTATATTGATACTTCTTTGAAACTTTTGAAAGGATGTTTTAAAATATCTTTAGAGATTTGTGGTAAAGATGGCAGGATAGGTAAATAGGGCTTATCTCCTTGCACAACCACATCAAAACTACAACTAAAATATAGAACAACCATCACCCAGAACCATCAAAAATTGAGTTAATGGGAAGTCTGACAACTATGGAATTAAAGGAACCACAACTATCCAGACTGGTAGGAGGGGCAGAAACATGGAGCAGGCTGGTCCCACATCCATGTGTGGTAGATAATAATTCTGGAGGGATATCTCAGGAGTGAGGAGTCTAAGCCCCACATGAGGCCCCCCAGCCCAGCGTTTAAGGGATAGGAAAATAAGTCCCCATAATATCTGGCTGCAAAAACCAGTAGAGATTGAATCAGTGGAAGAAACTTCTGGAGTCCTGAACAGTTTCCCTTAAAGAACCAATCAGGAACTTACTCAGATACACTCTCTGAGCTCCAACACTGGGGTAGCAGCTCGAGAGGCACCAGTGGCATACAGGGAGGAACTGAAGTATCTGGCATCAAGGCAGGAGCCTGGGGGACAGCTCTCCCCCTGACAGAAAGATGGGCAGATGCCATAGTCCCTTTTCTAAGTCTTCCCCACACAGTGCCACAGAGCCAGCAGGTGGGTGCCATATCTGAGATTCCATCAATCTGGCTAACACTGTTTACCCTGCCCCGGGGATCCCCTGAGACTACATCTGACCCAGCTTACTGGCCCACCCAAGCTGTTAACTATGACTTTTCCATATGAATGGCTGGTCTTGGCTCATGCTTCACAACTTCCTACATCCTATCAAACAAGCAACAGTTGGCCTCAGTAAGCCCCTAGCCCCCCTAATTCTTGCTAAATGACCCCAGACCCAGCACTAGCAGCAGCCAGCATAGATTCACAGCTTGGCTTTGCCTGGGCATCTCTAAGCCCAGCACAAGAAGCAGCCATCTCATATTGCTTTACAGCTCATGCAGGGTAGCCCCAGGCAGAACACAGGTGGGAGCTAACCTTGGCATGCACCACCCAGGAAACCTCAGAGCCTATGTAATAAATAGACAGCCACAGACCATGTTGGAACACCACTGCCCCTGCACTACTGATCCTCCATGGAGGGCAGAGGTTGGTGGTCAGTGGTCACAGGCAGTCCTTGCAGCTGACTGGCCTGGGTAAATCCCTCCCATTGACCTGCCAATAGCAATCAAAGCTCAACTACAAAAGGAGGGTGTACTCAACCCACACAGAGGGCACACCTTGAGTACCCAGTTGGGTGATAGGGGAGGCTGTGCTACTGGACTATACAGAACACCTACTGCATTAGGCCACACTACCAAGACAAGGAGTCATAGCATCTCTACCTAATACATAGAAACAAACACAAGGAGGCTGCCAAAATGAGGAGACAATGTGACATGGCCCAAATGAAAGAAGAAATCAAAACTCCAGAAAAAGAACTAAGCAGATGATGATAAGCAATGTATCAGGTGCAGAGTTCAAAACACTATTTATAAGGATGCTCAAGGAACTTAGTGAGGACCTCAACTGCATACAAAAGATCAAGTCAGAAAGAAAGGGTACACTAATTGAATTAGAGAACAATTTGCAGGGAAACAACAGTAGAGTAGATGAAACTGAGAATCAAATTAATTATTTGGGACATAAGGAAGAAAAAAACAAGCAATCAGAGCAACAAGAACAAAAAAGAATCCAAAAAACAAGGATAACGTAAACTGCCTGTGGGACAGCTTCAAGTATTCCAACATTTGCATTATAGGGGCGCCAGAAAAAGAGAAAGAGCAAGAAATTGGAAATCTATTTGAAAAAATAATGAAAGAAAACTTTCATAATTTGGTGAAGGAAATAGACATGCAAGTCCAGGGAGCACAGAAAGTCCTAAACAAGATGGATGCAAAGAGGCTCACTCCAAAATACATCATAATTAAAATGCCAAAGGTTAAAGATAAAGAGAGAATCTTAAAAGCAGCAAGAGAAAAGCAGTTAGTTACCTACAGGGGCATTCCCCCAAGACTGTCAACTGATTTCTCAAAAGAGACTTTGCAGGATAGAAGGGATTGGCAAGAAATATTCAAAGTCATGAAAAGCAGAGCTCTACAACCAAGATTGTTATACCCAGCAAAGCTATCATTTAGAATCAAAAGGCAGATAAAGACCTTCCTAGACAAGAAAAGACTAAAAGAGTTCATCATCACCAAACCATTATTATATGGCATGTTAAAGGGACTTATTTGAAAAAAAAGATCAAAACTATGAACAATAAAATGGCAATAAATACTTATCTATCAACAATTGAATCTAAAAAACAAACTAAGCAAACAAGAAGGACAGAGACAGAATCATGGATATGGAGAGCATTTTGATGGTTGCCAGATGGGAGGGGGCTGTGGGAGAATGACTGAAGAGCTGAGGGGATTAAGAAGTACAAATAGGCAGTTACAGAATGGTCATGGGGATATAAAGTACAGTATAGGGAATGGAGTAGCCAAAGAACCTATACACATGACCCATGGACATGAACAATGGTGTGGGCATTGCCTGAGGGAGTTGGGGGTGCTAGGTGGTGGGGGGCATAGGAGGAAAATTGGGACAACTGTAGTAGAATAATCAATAAAATAGAATTTAAAATATAAATAAATAATTAAAATATCTTTAGTACTTTTAGTTGTTCTTACTGGGAAAGTTGATCCTAATTTCCTAGCATCCTATTACTAAAGTGAAAGTCCTTATTCTGACTTTAATACAACAAGTTCGTGGCTCTGTTTTTTATAGTTGTTTGTTTGAGGAAGATACTTTTGTGATCTCTTTTTACTGATCATTTCCCTTTTTGGAAACAAGTAGGAAAAGAGTGCTACTATATTTATTTGGAAGGGAGGTAGACATAATGATCTCATCCCTCATCCTGCCAGAGATAGCCTTTGAGGAGTAAAAATTTTTTGAATGGTTGCAAAATAATAGCATTTTCAAGGCCTTTAAGTTTGAGCAAATAAATCTTTATAGCAATCTTTATATTGATCGCTTTTTGCCAAGTCTCATCTCTCTACTTATGGTGTCATATCCTATTACAGAGTAAAACATCATATTTTTAGAGGGAAATAAATGATAGAACTGATTTTGTTTCTATAAACCCAATTCAATAAAAAGCAACAAGTACAAAAATCAGGGTACAAGGAGCAAGAGCCAATCCCATTGGTTTTTAAAAATGGGTATTCATTTGGAAGGCTAAAGTGGTACACTAATCAGGTAGCAATTGAAAAGTATATTCTTTACCTGGAAACACCTAACTATTAATACAAATGAGGCTGGAGAGAAAAACTGTTGGACATGAGAGGCACTGTTTGTTGTTATTGAGATGGTTTTCTTAGCAGTTTTCCCATTCACATCTTCTGGTTCCAAATTCTTGTCTCTGAAGCATCAGCCTTCAAAATGATTGGCAAAAACCACTCAAAATATTAATATTTTCATTTGTCTTCTTAGAGAAACCTTCCAAGTATGAGAGAAAAAGAAATCTATTGCCCCATTGTATATTTACTTTATTCATTTGAAATTGCATTGGCATGAAACCAACTTACAGTGAACACAGCTGTCTTTCTTCATTCTTCATTTGATGTCATCCTCCAAAGATGGCTTAGAAGACTGGAGCACAAGTTTTAGAGTAAAAGCCTGGGACCTGAAGTTTAATTGTACAGCCCTGAGGTGAAACTTGAAATTGAACTTTATAGAAAGGGCAATCTTAGGTGATATCTCTGGTCACAAATGCATTAAAGGAAAATAAAATATTTTTCTCTTGTATAAATTGATAAATGCCTCACTCTGGAGTGGATAGATTTAATATGATTATAGAATGGACTATAAGGAAGTTTGAGTATTATAGATTTTATGTTTTATTTGCCATCAATATGAAGTATGCTTTCATATTTGCTTCATTAATGTGGCCTAAAAAGTTACTAAGAGGTAATAAGGAATTGGAAATTTGAGTGAAATCAATAAATAGAATGATCTATACAATTGTATATTTAGTCAAAAAAATTACAATTATTTTTACTTCAAAAATTTTATAATGTACCTTTCAGACCCATTTATTATCTATTGTGGATCACAGTTCCAACAGACTGTTATTGTTTATCAGCTGGATTACATGTGGGGCTCCTCAAAGGAACTTTAAGTGTTAACTCTTTGGAAATTGAGAGGTATCTTGGATATTACAAATCTCTTAATTTTAAAAGTAAATATGAATTATGCTCAGAAAAGAACTGCAGTGAAAAACTGTCTGAAAAGTAGGCAGAAATTATCTCAGAACTATTTGAATAAATGCTTTCTAATTTAGAAAATTTGGTCTTAAAAAACTTGAAGTAATTGCTCTGGAGAATGTTAGGTTAGTACTCTCTTTTAAGATTTCCATTTCTAATGGATTTTTTAACCGCCTCTTTTCTCTAGTCATTGTATTGTTACACCAACCCCCAGAGCCAGGTGTGTAATGACGCATTTAGCTCCCTTCTGTCTTTTCCAGAAAGGGGCTCATCTTCCAGTTCTTGGGGTTTTTTTTTTTTGGTCCTATTTTTCTTTTCTATCAACTTTCTACTTTTGAAATACAGTTAAATAATTATTGGAGCATTAATTGTAACTTGCAGTGAAAAGAATTGTGATTGGCATTAATTTTTTTTATCGTTATTAATTCTTCGGCCTTGTCTGATTTCCATTGTTTGCTTCTTTTTTCCCTTTACCATCAAGCATCCAGGGGATGTGACTTGGAAGGGTGTACCCTCCAGAAATGGTGCCCTCCCAAGACTGCCACTTTGGTCCCATGAACTTTGCAGGCCCAACTTTCATTCCCCTGCACCCAGGATCAGACTCATTCTCACTATTCACACATGCAGAATGGGAAGCTCTTTCTGGAGGTGATTGTCATCTGTTCTACTACTGGGCTGTGCCATCTGACTCTTCTCTGGCAAGGTTTCTGCTGTTTTCAGATGTTCATTTCCCTCCCTGTGAATTAAATGAGGTTTCTAGAATGCTCCATCTCCTGGTTGAGCTACAGGCAGGATGAGCCAGCTTCATGGGCATATGATGCCAGTGTAGTTGCATAGGGCCCAGCTTTCATAGGGCCTCACGCTTAGACTTTAATGCTCTTTAGTCACCATCTTGAAATTCTTAATAATTTAATCTTTGGATTTGTGTTTTGTAAGTCAAGTTTTATGGAACAATGGACATGTATCAGGGCCTTGGATCCTTGATTCCTGCTTGGTCCTGCCTCCTTGCCCTGCCCCTTTCACTCTACCTCCCTCCTCACCTCCTGTGGATGAGCTCCAGCTACCTGCTCTTGTCCCTGGCCTGTAACCACTGCTCCTCTCTGGCTGGAGTGGCAGGTGGAGGCTTGTCCTCCCTCTAGTCCTCTGGACCCATCAGGGGCCTGGAAGCAGGTGCAGGAAGGGTTGGGATCCGGGCAAAGAGGAGGCTGTTCTGTCCTGTGATGTGGGTGTCACAGTGCATTCACCTGGTGACTCGGTGGAGGCCTTCCTTCCACTGTTGATCACTGACGTAGCATGGCCCAGCACCGGAGCTGCAGTTCCTTGGCTTGCCAGTTCGGTGTGGTCTGTGGCGGTAGACCCCTGGAAATGGGAGATTACTGTCTCTGCCCCTGGCTGGGCCCCTCGTTTTCATTTTGCACTGGATCCTGCCAATTATGTTTTGAGCCTTGGCTGTAAATATGAAAAATATATGGGCGGTTTCATTTGCTCTCCTGGTTGAACTCTGTGGTGTATGGAAAGATTCAAATTTACTAAACTGCCATTGTCATTGGAAACCAGAAGTTCCTGATTTCTTATAATTTATTTTATTGATTTTTTTCAAGCTATAAAAGTTACTCATACTTTTTGCAACAAATCAAGCATTGTGTGTACAAAGTAAGAGTTGACATACTGTTTCCCCTCCCTGCCACCTAAAGTAACCAGTGTTCATATTGGGTGTATATGTGTGATTGTCCCAAACTTTTATTCATGATCACATAATACACACATGCATGTGCACATATGTGTGTACACACATGCATGTACATATGTGCCATGTGGGGTTTTTTTAGGAATGATGAAAATACTTATTTCTTTATATCCTTAAAGTCCCTTTATTTTAGTACATATAGATCCAACTCATTCTTTTTTAACAACACATAATATTCTTTATCTATAGTATAGATTTGCCATAATTCACTTACCAGTGTCATTATGATGAACATTTAAGTTGTTCCCAGTTTTAAGTTATAAACAAGACAGCAAGCAAGCCCCTCTTAATTATATCTTTATATTTAGTGCTCTCAGTTTATGAGCATGAGTTCCCCAAAGTGGCAGTTCTACACTAAGGCCATATCACATTCTAGAGAGTGGAGAAATTCGTACCCACACCAGCATTATATGAATGCCTATTTCCTGCACCGTTGCCAGCACTGCAAGTTATCGATCTTGTAAATTCTTGTTAAAATGAGCAGTGCAAAGTGATATTTGGTCTTGATTTTTACTGTGCATTTTATCTACTTGAATTTTCTCTTCTGTGAAATTCCTACTCATTCCTTGTATATATATATATATTTTTTTTTCTATTGGAATACTTATCTTTTTCTTAATCAGGTTAAAGAGTTTTATTAGGGATATTAGCATCATCTTTTATCTATGTGGCAAGATTTCTCCTCAATTACCATTTGTCATTTGACTTAATTATATGTCTTTGTTATAAAATTATTAAAATTAAATGACTTTTTTCCTTCCTGGTTTTGTGCTTCTTGATTTGCTTAAGAAATTCTCTCTGATGCTAAAGTTAAAAATTAGCCTCCTAAATTTCATATAATTAAAAAATATTTCTAATCCACTTGAACACTATTTTTGTATATCATAATATTTTTCCTTCAGGCAGATAATTAATTGTAGCCAGTATGATTTATGAAACACGTCTTCCTTTTCCATTTTTCACAAACCTGTATTTTGCCTTGTTTAATGTGTACCCACATTTTTGGCCCGAACTTTCAGGAGAAATTCTTTTGTTTTAATTTTTTAATTCAGTTATTTATTTATTTATACTTAGATACTTGTTTTTTGTATTATAAAGGAATTTTAGCATTTATTTTTTAACATATTATGGTGCAAGAAATTTTATGTAACAAATAATTATAAAACACAAGAACAGATAGAAAGTATTTCACATACTATTTCATTTTCAGAGGTAGAAAATCTCTGTATTTTCTATCCTATTCCGCTGATACATTTGTGTATTCCCATTGCTGATGATACACTGTTTTAAATACAAAGCTTTATAATATGATTCAATATGATGGAGAAAAATTTCCCCTCACTATTTTAAATTTTGTAAAATTTTCTTGGCAATTCTAATGTATTTTCTCACCATGGACCTTAAAATAATTGGTTTTATTTCCTCCAAAAACTATTGGGACTCGAATTGGGGTTTTATACATTAATTAAAGTTTAAACATAAATTTTTAAAAACATAATTTTCTTAATAATTATTAGTTATTTTCTGACTTTTACAGCTGTCATTGCTATCAAGTATGGAGCTGGTTTTCTATTTCTTACAGGTTAGTGTTAGTGTTGAGGAAAACTATTCATTGTTTGTTTGCTATGTTTTATTTTCATTCATTTTAATATTTCAGCAAATATTTACTGAATCTAAGGCTTTGTCCATTATAGGTGCATAGTCATTTCAGGCACCACTGGAGTGGCAGGTGGCTTCTAATATGGCCCCCAATGATGCCCACCTCCTAATATTTATGCCCTTGGGTAATTTCTATTTATTTATTTACTTATTTACTTTTAATTTAAAAACTTTTCAGTTACAGCTTACATTCAGTATTATTTTGTACAGTATTAGTTTCAGGCGTACAGCATAGTGCTTAGACGATCATGTACTTCACAACATATTCCCCTGATATTTGCAGTACCCCATTTCCTTTTCTGTTCTTTTCAGCCCCATGACTGTTCTGGAACTACCAATCTGTATTCCTCAATCCATTCACCCAACTGCCCTACCCTCTGGCAACTATCAGCCTGTAGAGTATTAGTTTTTATGTGCTTATTTTGTATCATCATCTTATTAAAAATTGTTTTTTCCATTTTGTAGCTTTTAGTGTTGACAATGGTGAAAAGCCCAATACTAATTTTCTCTTTTTTTCTAGGTAACTTTTTCTTTCTCAATAAAAATATATACATTTTTGTCTTCACTCTGTCTGTTCAGCTATTTCAGCAGGGTATACCTGCTTAAGATTAAAGGTTTAAGTGTTCCTAAGGAAAGTTTTCTTGTCTTATTTCTTTAGTCATGTGTTTTCCCTCTGACCCTTTTTTCCTTTAGAGTTACTGATTCTGCATTTAAAATATTCTGGATCTATGTTAAGTTCTCCAGGTCCGGCAGGGTTATGGGACCTCTGTGTGTAACATATCACACGGTAACCTGGGAGGTGCGGCGCCCCTCGCCATTGCACATGCGCAGGGCAGCCCTTGCTTGTGCGGGTGCGGGCCTCTGCCTCCTCAGCCCTGGGTGCCGTAGGCACCGAACACAAAGCCAGGCGGTGTTCCCGCCTGTCATGAACTCCGGGCTTCAGCTGCCCCGTGCTTTCCAGGCCTCAGCAAAAGGCTTATTCTTGTTTTCCAGATTTTAGAGTTATTTAGTTCATAGATAGAAAGTTGGGAAAACTCCTTGCTGGTTTCTAATTTGGGTATTTACTTTTCCGTTTTGCCTGTATGACTGTGCCAGGAATGAATAGGTGATACGAAGGGTTATACTATAGACCAGTTTGGGACCTGGCATATGTGTGAGTGGAAGTTTAGTGGTACCTGGAAGGGTTCTGTACTCCCATCAGTAACTTCCTATGTACATATATATATGTGGGTGCATATGCACATGAGTACCCCTTCATACACATACATACACAGGCTTAATGTTGACCGTAAAGTAAGTATTATAATACGAGTCCCTCATGCAGTCACGCCAACATAGACTAATCATGAAAGAGAAATAAGCTTCCAAGAGACCAATGTTCAAGGACTCTGTTTGATAACTCTCTCATCTTCTAGAAGTTTTAAGAAAATACCTAGTGGCTAATGGATACTCATCCTTGCTGTGGTTTACAGAGAAAATGCTAGTTCACCTGATTACTTGAATCCTTTGGACCATGGATTTGCAGATTTAGAAGGTAGCCTGTGTTTGTTATTCATCGCTGTTTAAAAGCTTTGGTTCAAAAAGATATATTTTAAATTTGTGAGGGTCCTTTATTGCCCAAGGAATGGTTATTTATGATTATTTGACATTTATCATCATTTAATTATTAGTTACAGTGATAAATTTATTTTTACATCTTCAGAATAGTTTTTACCGTAGAGAATTGTAAATTGGAAATAACAGATGACAGCACTGATGGGGTCATACTTTTATGTACCACAAAAGAAGTGTAACCCTTGTGGGAGCTCTTCTAATGCATTGTTTGGTCTACTTATCATGCCCTGACTACAGTTAAGTGTGTGGCAATTTCATTATGCATTCAGCATTCACTAGTGCATTATTATTCTCATCGTAATCTCATTTGATTCTATTTTGTTTTTTAAATTCTACAGTGGTTTCTGTGAGTCTGACACAGAAATGGTTTTCCCCTCTAATTCTATTTAACCATATAGTAAATGTGCTCCCTATTTGCGTTAAGGACAAAGGCCAGTTACAGAGAAATCACACCACATTAAGTTTTTCTTTTTCAAGAAAAGAGAAACAAAATAACTTCTAGGATGTATCCTCAGCTCCATGTAAGTTTACTCCATTCTGCACCTTCTCTTCCATTTCCGTGTTCAAACGGCAACATCACTGGTATTCAGAATGGTGAGAATAAGGTCCTGCAAGGCAATTTCCAGCACGCTAAACTTCCAAGCATAAAGAACCAACTAGTACATTTTAGAAAAATATATCAAAGCAAAAAAGATTGAAACATAATTTTCTGAATAATCCTCATTTGATTATTAATTCGATTAACCAGAATATTCCCTATTTTGAGCATTTTGTTTAATTGAATTTCATTTAGCTCTGTTATCGATTTATTCAACATCAATTTACTGCATCTCAGCTAGATTTGAGGCATTTTTCCAGGTGCCAGGCTAACAGAAATGAATTGCACAATAATGAACATAGAATGTGATAAGTTAAGTAAATCACCAAAAATAAAAAGATACAAGATCTATCTGATAAACATAACATAGAGAATAAATGCATTAGATGGTTTAAAACAATACTTACTGAATTCAAAAAGAAAGCATAAAAAGAGGAAAATGGGCAACCAAGGACAGAGGAAACAAGTGAAAAACAAAGAACAAGATGATAGTTTAAACCTAATCATATTCATAATTACATTAATGTAAGTAGTCAAATAACTGAAAGACAGGGATTACTAGGTTAGAGAAAAGAATAGGTAAGGCTCAACTATGTGCTGTCTATAAAACACCTACATTAAATATAAAAACATGAACAGGTTAAAAGACAAGTATAGAAAAAGTATACCATCCTAACACTAATCAAAAGAAAGCTGAAGTGGCTATATTAATATCAAACAAAATGAATTTCAGAACTAAGAATATTACCAACGCTAAATATTATCATCTCATAATCAGAAGGGGTCAATGAATCAATAGAATATAATAATACTAAAAGATTATATATATAATAATAGGGCTTCAAAATATATCAAACTTAAAACCAATAAAACTAAAAGGGGAAACAGATGAATCTACATTGATAACCAGAGATTCTAACACCTTTTTCTCAATAATAATTTGGGGAAGAATGTTCCAGGCAGAAGAAAAGTTATGTGTGAAAGTCCAGGGGTCAGGCAGAGTTTGAGTGTTGGGAGAACCCAAAGCTGTCCAGCGTGTGTAGAGCAGAGTGAATTGAGGACCATGGTCCATGGCAGGCTGGAGAGGCAGGGGCTAGATTCCATAAGATCTTGTGGACCACGGTAAGGGTCTACAAAACAGGGTTAGAGCAAAAATATTTGCTTCACAATGGAACTCTGATTTAATATTTAGTCATTAGGTATTCTTAGAATTTCTTCTGTGCCCTAAAACTATAAACATGGGATGACAAAGAGCCCCACACTTTATTTTTTTATTGATTGATTTGAGAGAGAGAGATTGAGATTTTTGTTGTTCCACTTATTCATGCATTCATTGCTTGATTCTTGTGTGTGCCCTGATCGGGATCAAACCCACAACCTTGGTGTATCAGGATGATGCTCTAACCAACTGAGCTACCCGGCCAGGGCCAAGAGTTCCACACTTTAAAAAACAGCTAGACCTGATCGGGTACCATTAAGAAACAGATTTGTTCCTCTCCCATCGCTTCGCTCAAACCTGTCCAGTTAGATCTTTCTTCTGCATTTCTGGATTATATCTCAGGGATCTACCACAGCTTTTGAGTCTCATTTTCAGTTATTAACAGTCTAATATGATCTAAATCAAAACTTCCATCCCCCATTATTCAGTTCAGTGCTTCTACGCTTGCTTCAGCTCAAGGCTGACCCCGTCTTGAAAATCTACAGTGGTAAAAGGGTGTGTGGCCATTCATCTTAGCTCTCCTTGCTCCCCCACCTTCTGCACAGGCTTCTGGTTTCTCAGGGCCGGGGCAGGGAGAGTGAGAGGTAAAGGGGAAACTGGGCCTTTTGTGGGGTCTTTTAACTTTCTCTTGGCCACTGAGTACTTTTTCTCATGGAACACTTCGGTGGTTCTTTGTCTTACCCTCTGCCACACACCACCCCCAACACATACACACTCCCCTACACTTCTCCATTCCTTGTCTGGTGGAATGTGTTTTCCACTTGACCTTTTGTCATGCCCCCCTCTCCTGGCTCCTGCTTTTAGGGGTTCAGCTACAGCCTCTTCTGCTGGCATCACCTTGCTCCAGTGGCAGCCAGCCTTCTGGAACAGGGTCCCTTCAAGGCGATCCAAGCCTGCTGCTGCCTTCTACCTAGTCTACTTGGTGCACAGGACAGGTTACGAGTCTTTGCCTCACCAAACTTTGGAAGTGTAGGCTTCTTACGCTGTCTTCTTTCCCTCTCCCATTAGGGGCAGCTCCAGCAGCCCTTGTCCCTATCATATTTGCCCCCATTCTCCTGGGAACTCCTCTACACCTTCTCTTATGGCAGCATTAGAGGTCTATGAGTATCCTTCTGCAGGCTGTCTTCTGCGCCTCCACTCTCGTGGGGGAGTTCTCTTCTGCTGCCCTCACTGGGAGGGAGAATGTCCTCTCTCCTTCTCTGCCCTAAGAAGAAGAGGGAACTCCACAGCAGCCTTTACTAAGCCAGCAACTGTTTAAACACTTTTCCCCATTCAGCCAGCAAATCTCAAATAGCTCGAGGTGGGAGATGAGCTCAGAGTGGTGACAGTGTGGGCCCTCCTCCTGGCCAGTCCTACGTAGGGGAGCCTCTGTGGTGTGCTGACCCTTATTTCAGCTTTTGGCCATTTAATATCCTGTTACATGTTAAAAAAAGTTTGAATACACAAATGAAACTGTCATTGGTACTTATTTGTAATATTGAAATACAAAGGACCAGCTCATTTGGTTGTTCAAAATTTTTTTGCTCAGCAAAGGAAACCGTCAACAACACAAAAGGCAGTCTGTGGAATGGGAGAAAAAATTTGCAAACCATGTATTTGATTAGGGCTTAATATCCAAAATATACAGTAGCAATAAATAAATAAGTAAATAAATAAGTAACCCAATTCAAAAATTGGTAAAGGATCTAAATAGACATTTTCCAAGGAAGATATGCATGTGGTCAATAGCTATATGAAAAGGCACTCGATGTCATTAATCATTAGGGAAATGCCAGTCAAAACCACAATGAGATACCACCTCCAACCTGTTAGGATGACTATTGTCAAAAGGACAAGAAGTAACAAGTGTTACGAAGGGTGTGAAAAAAGGTAATCTTTGGGCACTGTTGGTGGGAATGTAAATTGGTATAGGCACTATGGAGAACAGTATAGAGGTTTCTCAAGAAATTAAAAATAGAACTACCATATGAACCAGCAATCCCACTCCCAGGTTTATATCCAAAGGAAAGTAAACCATTATCTTGAAGAGATATCTACACCCTCATGATCATTGCAGCATTATTCACAATAACCAAGGTATGGATACAACCTAAGTGTCCATCAACAGAAGATGATCAAGAGAATGTGGTATATATACAAATACATGATGCAATATTATTCACCCACAAAGAAGATAATTTTGCCATTTGTGACAACATGGGTGAATCAGGAGGGCAATATGCTAAGCAAAATAAGTCGACAGAGAAAGATGTGGTGTACTACATGGTATCACTTATCTATGGAATCTAAAAAAAAAAGTTGAATTCATAGGAACTAAAAATAGAAAAGTGGTTGCCAGGAGCTAGAGGGTGGAGGAAACAGGGGGAGCTAGATAAAGGTATACAAACTTTCAGTTAAAAGATGAATAAGGTCTGAGGATCTAATGTAAAACATGGTCAGTATAGTTGATAATGTTTTATTGCATAATTGAAGCTTGCTAAGAGAGTAGAACTTAAATATTGTCACACAGAGAAAAGCAGTTAATGGGTGAAGTGACGGGTGTGTTAGTTAACACGAAAGAGTACTCCTTTTACAGTTATACATGTGTCAGATCATCATGTTATATACTTAAATATCCTACAACCTTATTTGTCAGTTATTCCTTAATAAAGCTTGAAAAAAAACAGTTTGAAAGGCTCTAATATGGCAGTAGCAAGTAGCAAGACCTTGATGAATTAACAGTGTTTCCCGGAAATCAGGTCATCAATTTGCCATCTGGTTTGGAAAGGAATGGGCCTCTTCCTATAAAGAGGCATTTTAAAAAGTGACATTTAAAACTTAGTCACCATTTATATAAATGTGTATGGAAAAATTTTATATGAAATTTAATGATTTGATAAATTTGTCAATATTAAATACATTCATAGACATGAGCTTCATAGAATTTGAATATTAATTTCATTATAAAAAGTAAATATATCCTCAGGCATTTAATTGATGATTTTACACCGATGCTCACTTCTTAATCCATTACTGGGCCATTTTCCCAAAGTATCCTGTTTATCAGAAAAGCAATGAAAAAATAACATCATGACTGTTCTAATACTGACTGAAAATGGAGGAACAAATTAGGAATAATTGATCAAGACCATCCTTCATTTCTGTCAGATTATAGAGAGACCATTGATTGAATCTGTTTGAAAGATAGTTGTATTCTGTTGCTCTTAAATTGCCCGGAAATAAAAATGACCTGAAATCTTGAAAAAGGTTAGAAAAAGTCTCATGGCTTAAAAAAAAACCAAAAACAAAAAATAGGCAGGAGCCATCCTGTTAGAATCATCCTATGGAGATAATGAAACCAGCCTGCAGCCCTTCTGAAAGGAAGTCATCTTATGACGCACACGGGTATGATAGGAGGAATGTCGTCTCCAGGGAGACAGGAAAAGATACTAGGAAGGAGCAGTTCTAATCTGGAAGTTCTGCATCTAAACCCAATGTCTTTTGAGACATGGAAGTAAAAGGGTTGTTAAAACACTTCTTTTTAGTGTAGCTCAAGATGTATTGGAAACCAGTTGTGAATGAAATTAAGCATTGATTACAGTTTTTCAAGACTGTGGGGACTACACTTATGTTTTGCTCTGAATTATGCCATTCTTTTTCTAATTAGTCACTAGGTTTAGTGTAATTGATAGCCATCAAGTAGGCTGTCAATCCTCTCCCCACATCCGAGGGTACCTGTCTGTCCTGTCCATCGCTAAATACTCCTTCTGTCTCATGGGACTGCCGAGATTGTGAGTCAGTGGGTTTGCCCTACACACCTGGACCTGTCAAGTGCTAGCCGGTGCCTAAGAGGATTCCAGTGATATCCCTTTTAAGGGCGTACAAGAGGGAGGAAGACTGGCCTGCACTCCCCTGAGCTCAGATGTTGGTCTTGGCTCTGTGCTTAACTTTTAGAAGTTTTCCCTGCCTTAACCTCAGCAGCAGAGGTGGGTTTCCATGCATGGACTCAGAGAAGTGTCTCGAGTTTGCAGTGAAATCATTTTTATTCCTGTGTAATGTTTGAGGGCATTCCTTTGCAGGTTGCTGACAACATCCTATTTTTCCCTTTTTCCTCTCTGCATCTTTGTTTAGGATAAAATAAGTTGGGCTACATTTTATTCTACATAAAAAATGTTTGTTAAAAAATGAGAACACTCTGCCTCAAAAATAGTAGCAGGAGGCACATGGCTTTATTCACTTTATAAAGTAAAAATAGTAACAATATACTTCATGTCTGTAGTGTGGCCAGTTAAGATGGAAAAATTCTGCATGTGGGAATGGGGTGGGGCTAGTGAATGCAACTGGTGAGAAAAAAAGGTAAAAAAAAAATGGAGAAAAATATGAGGACAGAGAGAACAGAGTTCATCAAGACAAAGGGAGACAGAGGAGCCTCTATGTGTTTTCGAACATGTTCTTTAGTATTAAAGTGGTCATTGATTAGCTTGTCACAATCTCTGCATGTGGCTATTACACATAATCAGCATTATCCTTCAAAAATAGAGTTGAGAGAGGAAAACAGGTGTCTCTCTCTCACTTGCACCCCCTCTGAAATATTGAATAACTAATCTGGGATGGAGGCATCAAGCTGGTGTTCATTTTTAAAACACAAGATTATGTAAGAGTGGAAAGTAACAGGGTTGATTACATACTCCTTACTCAAAAATTGATTTCCATACTTCATATTTATACCTCCTTATCAGGTGTGTCAGTTGTGTGACAGTTCCAGTATTTTGTGCACAAAATACATTTCTGTGATTACATTTAATTTGGCCCTTCGTGTTGCCTTTCGTATGCCATGTATGGAGTTAGTCGTGCCCTCTGGCTTTCTGCTGTGTCTTCACTGCGCGTGTTGTAGTACACTGGTTACAGGAGCCCCTCGTGACGGGTCATCCAGAGGAGGCCAGATGGACTTGAAGGAGCTACTTGATTTCTTTCCCAAAACCTGTTTTGCAGACCACAAACCTTGAGGATCCTGTTTGTGTAGGAGGGGCTGACTGCCCACCCACTTGGGCACTCTTAACTGGTTTCACAGGGATTAGGGTTCATTGGGTTTTTACTTCACTTGGTATGTGATATGATACCTTCAACAGAAGAGATTTCACTCTCTTTTCTGGATATAATAGTAATATTTAAAGGCCCTCCTGGAGAGTCATTGAAAAATGCATGATTGTCACTTCCTTAACATCGACCCAGGTGGCTCTCAGACATGTGCTTCTTGGTGTGGTAAGCTTTCGCCAAGAGAGAATCAAGACGGAGGAATCAAAACACAATGATTAGTGGATCATACAGAAGGTAGCAGGGAGGGTTTTGGAATCATCAGTGGCAACTAGAATGGGGGACAAAGACTAATTGAGAGTTGAGGGCAGAATACTTTTTGGTCAGAAAAAAGAAAATGTTTTGTCTTTAGTGAGTTAAAATCAATATGAAACTTTATTCAGAAGATGATTTTATAGTAGGATAAATAATATGTTCTGATGCATCATTGTGCTTTCTTGGAACATATTTAAACAAAACCTTCATTTTTATCATATTTAAGTGGATAAAAGTTTTTACTCTCTAGTACTAACAGCTTTGTGTTAGATACTTTTGTTTCTGAAATGCTGTTGTAGGTTCTGGTAAGTAGTTTTTCACAGAAAACAAATTTCATTCTTCTTTACTGAAAGACTAAATTACAGGACCCATCATTCTGCTTCTCGTCCCACCCATCAAAATAGGATGATTTGAAAAATATGCTAATGAGCTTATTAACATGATTTATTAAAGTGGAAGAGGTGTTTCACCGGGTCACTGCTAAAGGCTTCCAAGCCCCCCTTCCTCATTGGTGTCTGAGTACCTGGTATTTGGTGCTGTATATAGAATGAACATATAACTAATTTTCTGACTGGGATTTTTATTATTATATTATTATTTGATTTATTATTATTACTCTTTATAGCAGCTTTATTGAGATATAATTCACCTACCGTACAATTTCTTTATTTAAAGTGTACAATTGATAGTTTTTAGTATATTCCCAGAGTTGTACAACTCTCCCATTATCAATTTTAGAACATTTTCATCACCGAAAAAGAAACCCTTTATGCATTAGCCACCACTACCCTGTTTCCTCACACTACCACCCCCACCCCCAGCCCCAGGAAAACACAAATCTGATCTGTCTGTATAAATGTATTCTGGACATTTAATGTAAATGGACTATGAGCGTATGTGGCCTTCTGTGCCTGTCTGCGTTCATTTAACTTGCTCTCTAGGCTCACCCACATTGTGGCACATAGCAATACTTCAGTCCTTCTTATGGCTGCATAATATCCCATCGTATGGAGGTAGCATATTTATTTATCCATGGGATGTTTCTGTTTTTTGGCTATTATGCAAAATGATGACATTCATGTACAAGCTTATATGGACATATGTTTTAATTTTGGGGAGGTATGTACCTTGGAGTGGAGCTGTTGGCTTATATGATAACACTTTGTTTAACATTTTGAAGAACTGCCAAACCATTCTGCAAAGCAGCTGTACAAATTTTCATTCCCATCAGCAATGTATGAGGGTTTCAGTATCTCCCCATGTTCTCTAACACTTGTTACTGTCATTTTTTTTTTCTTATAGTAGGGACGGTTTTGAGTCTGAAAGTCAGCACTTATTAATTACATCAGGTATGAACTAGGTGTGGCTATCTGAGCTAACCAGGAAGTGTGATTACTCTGGAACTCTGGGAAATGGGGGCCTACTTAGAGCAGCAGGAGGGGAGCAGGCAGGGGCACCTTTGTAGGGAAGGGTACTAAGTGTCAGGAGGTAGTAGCAGTTGGATATATTCAACAAGGAAAACATGTCCAGGTTTATCATCATGTCCTGATGGTAATTATTACTGTTTCTAATGATCAAACCTACCTTATTTTGAAAGTAATCAAGGCCCTTAAAATCACTTTTACAGGTACAATTATGTTATCACTCTTAATAATGAGAAACAGCAGTAGATCAGCTCTGTTCAATTGGTAAAATAACTAGGAAATCCAGTCACACCTTTGCTCTTCCTGTGGTGTGGTTACAGGGACAGTTTGGGCACTAGAGTACGTCTCTTTCCTGGGCCTCTCCTGATGGCATATACAGGTCACTAGATCTTCAGGTTTTACAGATTTTTATCAACTTACTGTATTTTGCCATATATAATGCACACTGTTTCCCCAATTTTTTGAGGGAAAAATAAGGATGCACATTATACATGGGTATAATGATGACATTCACGGGTATAATAATCCCATGTATAATGTGCACAAACCACGGGAGTGTATTGCACATGGGAGCGTGTTATACACGGCAAAATATGGCATTTCATTTTCAGTATTGTTAGCAACCACATGGCGGTGTTCTTGTAAGATGTCTTGTGAGGGAGTCCCTAGCTTTCCACCCTGTTACATTGGCAGTTGCCTTGTGGGGCTAGCAATAGGCCACATTACTCTCGTGGCCTGGTGAGGGTGATGCCACATACATCAGGTGACCAGGAAACCAAGACATTATCAAGAAAGGTGGCGTTGGCACAATAAATATCTGTTGGACTTTAATACCCACAAAATGTATTCTTTCCAGATTAGATGATCTGATATGTTGGTTTTTCTCTATTGGTGAAAACTGGGTATCACAATGTTTCCATTTTGTATTTGCTGCTGGAAAACTCAGAGCTGAGGGTTTTGTTGTTGTTCAATCATAGCAACTAATTAATCAATGTGTTTAATATAATTTCTGTGTTTTTTGCAATGTTTTTTAATGTATTTTTAATTGTCCTTATCTTATGACTTAAAAAAAAAGAAAACAGCATTGTAAGCCACCTTTGAATTTTTAAAAGCTCCCGCCCAGAAAATATCACTGTCTTTTCTCTTCAGAACTGTAGGCCTCTTGAAAAATCTCACAATTTGATTTAGTTAGATGGCTCTTCTAAGTGATACCCTCCCTTTCTGGGCTCTCTACCATCTAGGATGACCCTCGTTTGTTCATACTAAGGAAGGGTAAGGAGAGTAACTCTCTGAGTGTTCTTGCAGAATTTAATTAGAAAAGGCAAAATGCTTGATAAAGAGGCACTTTTCTCAAGATTAAATATCCTTCAGGGAGAATGGGCTGAAGTTTAAACTGCAAGCTCTTCTGAGATCATTCAAATTGTCTTTGATTAAGGTGTGTTGACAGAGAATAGTCTCGTTATTGCCCCTTTTCTAGGGAGCAGGTAGGAGAAGCTCTTCTGAAACGGGAGTGAATACTACCTTGCTCCTAAGACCTGTGGGAGAGCTCAGGGCCAGCGCTGGCTTGACCAGGCTGCTCAAGGAATAAGGGAGCATCAGCCCAGCATGGTGGGCTCCTTCTCCAAAGGGCTTCGTGCCTTTGAGTGGTCTGCCACGTGGCACCACATAGTTCGTGAGGTAGACGAGAGGCAGTCAGCCCTCATCGTTTATGCATTCTATGTTTGAGAATTTGCCTACTCCCTAAAATTTGTTTGTCACCCCCAAATCAATTCTCATAGTGCTTTTATGGTCATTTACAGACATGGGCAAAGCAGTGAAAAATTTAAATCATCCAACGCAAATGTCCCCAGCTGAGGTTGAACAAGACAATTTTCTGCCTTCTTGTTTGATCTCTTACCGTAAATAAGTGTCCTTTTCTCACAATCTATTTAGTGTAATACTTTTCACAATTTCGTGCTTTTTGTTGGTGATTTCACTGTTTAAATTGACCCCCAAGCATAGTGCTGAAGTGCTGTCTAGTGTTCCTAAGTGCAGGAACGTTGCGATGTGTTTTACAAAGAAAATACGGGAGTTAGATGAGCTTTGTTCAGGCATGGGTTACAGTGCTCTTGGCTCTGAGTTCACTGTTAATGAATCAACAATATATTTAAAGAGATGTCTTTAAACAGAAACACACATTAAAAAAAAAAAGATTATATGACCAAAGGCTTGCAGGAACCTAACTCTATATTTCCCCTAGCAGCAATTGTTCAGTATTTATTAATTCAGTGTGTGTAGTGACTTTATAGAATATAACTACTGTGAATAATGAGCATCAACTGTATCTCTCTCCCTAGCCTCATAATTGTTCAAGTATGTGGGGCTTGCCTTCAGTCCTCCAGGATAAAGTTGGGGCTTATTATTTCTTGAATATATTTCTTCTGGAGAATTCCTCTTGACACATTATGCATATTATGTAGCGCTGAATTGAGCTTTTGTAAAACCAAAGTCATCTTCAGGGATTTTGTTCCAAACATTGAACCAGACTTTAATCAAGTGGAGAACTTGGCCTTTCTTCAAGCTTCTCTCTGTAATATTTTCATAGGACATAGTAAATGTCTGACAGGTTTCTTTTTATTTACTAGGCATTCACAATGTGGAAAAATCCATGTCACCATAGAACTTAGAAAAGAATGATTTATTGGACATTGAATTATACAACATTGTAAATCTAGAGAAAATTATTAACAAAAGGACTTCAAAAGCTGAGGGAATGTACTTAGTGAACTACTTTCATGTAAGCAAATAATTTCACAGCTCCCACCATGGAAGGCTTTGAATGTTCTGCGAAAGAGAGTCTAACACTCACAAATTTCTATAGAGTCATTTGTGATCTTAGTCCTCATTTCTTAGTTTTGTCTCTAAAGAGTCTTCCCAAATAAGAAAGTTGGGTAGGCATTAAGTAATAATTATTGCAACACATTGACGAAAAAATAAAACATCAAAATGTGTATACTCACCATGAAGTTTTAAAAGTTAACTATCGAATTTGATTCATGCTGTCACCTTTAAGCCCACCTGATGTGTTTCCCTGCATTCAGAGCCACTTGTTGATTCAGTCCCCTCCTCCTACTTCCTGGGCATTTTCACCATTATTAAAAATAACAGAAAAACACAGTGGGTTCACATGAAAGTATTGCCTCATTTTTCAATTTGTGGCTCCCTCTCCAGTGTCTCCCCCTGAGCTGGGAGGAGGGCTGCTGTGTCCCTACCTGGCCCATCTCAGCAGGGGTGGTGGCACAGGCCTCTCTCCCGCAGGTTGAAGCAGGCCAGGCAGCCCTCACTGTGCCCACCTGACTTTGAAGCCACTGTCCTGTGTCTCACCCCTCATTGACTCTGGCATTGCTCTCCTTTCTTCATCCTAATTGAGATCTTAACCAAGGTTTCTCACAAGCCTTATCAGTCATCAGGATGACCCAATCCCCAGACAGTGGGTAGTGATTAAGTCAACTTACATAAGGTTTTTTATACGATGTGAAATGATTGCAAAGAGATGGTTTACAAGAGCAGTCAGAAGAGAGAGTTCAGGTGAGGGCAGTGTCTTTAGTGAGTAATGAGTTGTCTTCTGGTGAATTGGGAAGTTGTTTCATTCGAGATTAGAATATAACTAGCCATCAAACAGCTTCATTTGCCTTTTTATTTTCAGCATCTCATTTCCTCCCATGTTCCCTCTTAACCCTTTACTTCCACCTCTACTTTGTGCACGGGAGCTAGTGTCTGCTAAAAAATGAGGTGATGTGGTGATGGTGTTTGGACAAGTGATACTAGAGCTTCTGATCTTGATCTTAAACCACCCTGCTTGGTGCAGTCTTCAGGGGACATATGTGCACAGAGCATAGTGACCGTTGATGGCTTTTGCTGTTAAGTCTTGGCCCCACATCCAAATGTGGGACCAGGAGAGCCCCCCACCAACTGGACCATATGGAGAACTACTCTGACAGGAAGACCCAACCAGACACACCACTTCTCTCTGAGGTGCGCCACAGGGCTGGCGGGTCCCAGCTTTCTCGAGGAGTGGCTCCGGTACTTCCCAGCTTACCTTGCCCCAGAGAGGAATTAGGGCTCAGGAGCCATTTGGGAATTAAAGCAGTACCGGAAGGCAGCACCCTTCTCAGTGTAGAGCAGAGGCTCATCCCTCATTGTTTGTTTAGGACTAAAGTCAGCCCTGGGATGATAGATCACTACTCATGGACTTTCTGAGGTGATGGCATTGTGGGAACCATTGGCCAAACTCCCAAAAGAAGGGACTTCAGACTTTAAGAATGTGTTATAACTGCATTTAAATGGCTGGGCCCAGCCTTTGTCATGCCTCTTCCTTGGTCATTCCAGCGATGGACCACCAAAAACAAAAGGAGAATGACACTTCATAAGAGACGATAGGATTTCCCTGTTCCTAGATCAATGGTGGCCAGTTAAGAGTGTGGTGAGGCAGTGGTGTGAATGGGGCAGCCAAAGACTCGTAGAGGAAGCTTTCAGATTTTAAGTTGAACTGTGAAACAAAGAAGGTGTTGCCTGAAAGTCCCAAGACAGTTTATTTTTTAGATTGTGGAAGATAAATGAAGACAGAAAAGAGCAATGTTGGAAATATTAGTAAAAGAAGGAATAACAGACAGAACATAGCCCAGAAGGAGGCCAGAAGGAGTAGAATCATGACTGGGTGGAATGAAGTGGACAAAGAAGTATACCCAGATAGCCCTGGTTGGACATCCCCAAAGCCATTCATGACTACTAATAAAAGCCACCATTTCTTGAAGGCTGACCATGTGCCAAGTGCTTCACACGTAGTCTCACCTAATTTTCACAGCAACCACTTACAATTTAAAATGAGAAAACTGGAGCTTAGAGCAAGTTAATCAGTGTGGGGGAGGAGGGATGTCAAAGCAGTCAGTGTGACTTGCAGCATCTGCTCTGCTACGTCTTACTACTTAAAGTGTGGACCTTGGGTTGGCAGCACCTAGAAGCCAGCTAGAAATGCTGGTGCTGAGGCTCCATCCTCACTCTGACTGACTGAACTAGAGCTACATTTTAATAAAATTCCAGGTGGTGTGTACACATGTGAAAGTTTGAGAACCCTAGTCTGAACCTCTGACCCCTGCTTTCTCTGGAGTATAGGACGTTGGCTTGGCTCTATGCTGAAGGTCAAGTCTAAGGAGCAGGGCGAGGGCTGAGGCCGGAGGATGGATTGGAGCAGCACTCATAGGAATAGGATGGGCAAGTATAAGAGAAAACTTCTGGGAGGCTATGATACCTGCTAATTCATTTCTGGAACATTCAGGTTTCCAATTAGGTGTAAATTTAGAGGACTAATAGGCTTTATTGATCTCATCAAACACTTTGATTGATTACCCTAATCAAATAATGAGAAAAGGCACAGTGATCACTGAGAAATCATAGGTAGAAAAATGGAGAATATTTAGATATCATAGTTGGAAGATCAACAACTTAGATATTTTATGAAAACATCAGTATTTTAGGATTTGCACAGTTGATAGACCTGAGCACCCTGAGCACACACCACACCTAAGCCATGCAGATCATGATACAGATACGAACCCATGTAAATGGGGTGTTTTTTTTTTGGTGGGGGGATTGTTATTCTTGACAAGAAGATGAAACTGTGTGGTCAGAAATTTAATCTACTGGCCTATTTAAAAAAAAATTTTTTTTAAATACCGAGAAGCACAAAAAGTAAAGTAAAAATCATCCATAATATCAAAAGTTTAAATACACGAATGCACACACATATTCATATTTGTTTCTCCACATGTTATATATTGAAGACCGTCTCGCTGATAACACAGCCCCGTGCAGATGTGACCACTGCGAGTAATGCAGAGTTAGTTTATCCTTCCTGAATGGTGGCTCATCCTTAGTCCGTACTCTTTGTGATAGATGCATTTATGTAAGTTTCTACATACTAGATTTTTTATGTTTTACAAAACAGGGCTATTATTTTAATTTTTCTGCCATTTGCCCATTAATGAGCTTATCTCTGACTTTTAAGAGAAAACGTCTGTGATTTATACCCACGAGGGTACTAACACCAACAGAGTTATCAGCAAATTGTAGAAAAGGCTGCACATGAGGTCCTATGGTCAGTGTATGATTCCTAGGAGTAAAAGAGAAATACCTTGACTAAAATACTACCAGAAACTCTAAAGTTATGGATTTGCTTTTTTTAAAAAAAATTGAAGTATAATTGACATACAACATTATATTAGTTTCAGGTGTACTATACTGTAATAATTTGATATTTGTGTACATTCTGAAATGATCACTACAATAAATCAAAATCATTACTATCTGTTGCCATGCAAAATTACCAACAGTTTTTTTTCTTATGATAAGAACTTTTAAGATTGACACTTTTTTAGCAACTTTCAAATATGCAATACAGTGTTATTAACTATAGTCTCCATGCCATACATTATATCCACAGGACTTATTTCATAACTGGAAGTTTGTGCCTCTTGGTCCCCTTCACTTATTCACTTGCCCTCCAGCCCTATTCCCCTCTGGCAGCCACCAGTCTGTTCTCTATATCTATGAGTTTTGTTTTGTTTTGTTTGTTTTGTTATTTAGATTCCACATATAAGCGAAATCATATCGTATTTGTGTTTCTTTGTCTTATTTATTTAACTTAGCATAATACACTCAAGCTCCAACCAGGTTGTCACAATTGGCAAGATTTTATTTATTTTTATGGCTGACTAATATTCCATTGCGTGCGTGTGTGACACACATACCTCTTTATCCATTCATCCATTGATATACATTTAGTTTCTTTCTGTATCTTGTCTATTGTAAATGATGCTGCAGTGACCATAAGGCTGCATATGTCTTTTTGAATTATTATTTTTGTTTTCTCAGATAAATACCCACAGGTGGAATTTCTGGTTCATATGGTAGTTCTATTTTTTACTTATTGAGGAACCTTGATAATGCTTCCCATAGTGGCTGCATGAATTTACATTTCCACCAACAGTGCACAAGAGTTCTCTTCCTCCATATCCTTGCCCACACTTCTCACTTTTTTCTTTAGCTTAATGGCTATTTTAACAGGTGTTAGGTGACATCTCAATGTGGTTTTGATTTGCACTTCTCTAATGATTAGTGATGTTGTGCCTCTTGGCCATTCATGTCTTCTTCAGAAAAAATATTTATTCAGATCCCCACCCAGAGACATTTTTGTTTTTTGCTTTCTTAGAGAGAGAGGCAGAGGAAGGGAGAGTGGAAGGGAGAGGCAGAAACACCGATGCAAGAGAAGCATTGATTGGTTGCCTTTGTACACACCCAGACCTGGGATTTCTGCTGGGACTGGGGATGAACCTGCAACCTAGATATGTGCCCTGACTGGGAATCGAACCCACACTTTTGGTTGCGGGATGCTTCAACCACTGAGCCACACTGGCCAGGGCACCTCTGTCCATTTTTTAATTGAAATTTTTTTGTGAGTTCTTTATATATTTTGGATATTAACTCCTTGTTGGATATACGAATTGTAAATATCTTCTCCCATTCAGCAGATTGCCTTATATTTTGTTGGTGGGTTCTTTGCTGTACAGAGCTTTTTAATTTGATGTAGTCCCACTCGTTTACTTTTTTTTTTTTTTGCCTTTGCCTTTGAAGTCAAATCCAAAAAAATCACCAAGACCAATGCCAAGAGTTTACTTCCTATGTTTTCTTCTAGGAGTTTTATGGTTTGGAGACATATTCAAATTTTAAATCTATTTGAGTTAATTTTTATGTATGGTATAAGATACTGGTCCAGGCTCATTCTTTGGCTTCCGACTCTCTAGTTTTCTGAACACCATTTGTTGGAGAGACTATCCTTTCCCTGTTGTATATTTATGCCTCCTTTGTTGGAAACTAATTGACCACATGTGCATTGGATTTGCTTTTAATTGCTGCACAAGTCTTTTTACTCTGTGAACTTGTAAGAATCCATCCATAAAGTCAGATTTGACAAATTGTGAGGAGTTGTTATGAAGATTATAATTCTTTGTTTTCTGACTACAGAGTGCTTCCAAGATATTTCTTAAAATGTTGAATTTCATTTAAATGTTGCAACAGGGAAACATTTAACCACATGACACTGGAAAGGTTAAAAGTCATCATTATTCTAAAAACACCAAAGGGTACTTTTAAATAATATAAAGTTGGGTACAAATATCTGTACTATTATCCACAGAACTGCAGCAAGTAGCATGTCCAGGTTATGTTATGTTTAGACCAAATTAATTATATAAAATAATAAAGTTCAAAATATGAGTATAGTAATGTGATGAATTGCCTGAATTACTCAAGTAAGTGCCTTAAAACTCCATTTGTCTGTAGAGTTCTTCTGTAGAGCTTTGTGAAATTATCTGAAAGTTGTTTCTCGGCATGACATGTTTGTGTATATGGCTACACCCATCATTTAAAATGTGGTATTACACTGGTTTCCTTTCTTTTTCTTAAACAACTTGTCTTTTCTGGCCTCAGGGCCTTTGCACCCACTGTTTCTTTTGCAGGACTGTAATGCTCTCCCCACCCTGTCAAAGTAGAACAATGCCTTCTCACACTTCAGGTCTCAGCTCAAAGGCCACCTCCTCAGAGAGTCCCCCAGGATAACCTTATCTAAAGCATCTTCTCCCTCCAGTATCTCTATGGTATCATCTGATTTATTTCCTCCATGGCACTTGTCAACGTCTGTGATTATCACCTTTGTTTACTTACTCCTCTGCCTGGACATGTACTTGATTCCTCAGTAAATACCAGTTAAATGACCGAAGTGTTTCACCAGTTATTCCTTCTGTCATTCATTCACTCCTTTGTTTATCCATTCAGCATCGATACACACTGTGTGTTTGCTCAGTGGAGGGCCCTGTACTGGGCTCGGGGGATGGCAAGAAGGTTCCACTCAGTAATAGTGATCACAGTGAAATTTTCAGATAATTATTGCTTAGCCCTTCAGATATCAAATTTTACTTAAAAGTAAATATCAGAAATAAATGATAAAACAGTAGGATATTGGATACAAATCTTTAAATACATTATGTGTACATCTCTTTCTTAAGGAGAAAGGCCTAGCCTTGAAAGGTCATAGTTCTCATTGTGAAGCGTGCCTGCAGGGTAGACTTTTACACACATTTTAGCATTCCTCTGAGCCTGCAGAGATCCCACCTGCTCTGCTATAACTGAACCAGTTGCTCCAATGACGATCCCTTCGCAGTCTCTAGACACAGGAGTGCCAGTCACTGATCTCCTAAGACTAAAACAAGATACCTAGCTCGGCTGTTCTCACCATGACCCTGCCATCTCAGCTCTCTCACAGTGGGGGAGGGTTGAAGTTATCCAAATATGATCCTGATTTTCCAAGGGAGGACAGAAAACAGAAGATTTTTGGAAAATTGCCTTCATAAAGTTAAATAGTATGAATGTTTTTTATCTTGTTATAGAGTCACCTATGTATTTCCCTTTTATAGTCATCTTTGTGAGATGAGATTTACATTAACACAGTATTTATATTAAGATGGACTTTAGCAATGCATTTGTAGGAAACACCTATTATCTATGCCTGAGGTTGTCAGAATGCAAAAATTCAAACCATCTTCTGTGTAGGAAGCTCATTTCTGAGTTCTGTGTGCTTATTGTTTCCATGTTTCCCTTGTAACTTCCTTCAGACAGCACCTTCTAACAGTGGCAACAGCAAAGGCTGCAAAATTTCATAGGCTTATTTGGTGGAGATATTACTTCTCGATTTGTTCTTCTGGTAAGAAAACACATTCTCTGCTTCATATCCAGAATTTAGGGTTACTTTTTAAAATTCATCTTATCGGGGTGACATTAGTTAATAAGATTATATAGGTTTCAAGTGTACATTTCTATGACACATGATTTGTATATGGTGTTGTGTGCCCACCACCCAAAGTCACATCGCCTTCTGTCACCACATATTTGGCCCCCTTCACCCTTTATTGCCCCCCCACTCCCTTTCCTCTAGTAACCACCATACCATTGTCTTTGTCTATGAGTTTTTGTTGGCTTGCTTTTCTTATATGTTCATTTGTTGCTTTCAGTTTTATATCCTACGTATGAGTGAAATCATATTGTTCTTAACTTTTGCTCTCTGACTCATTCTGCTTAGCATGATATTCTCAAGGCCCATCGATGTTGTCGCAAATGGTAGTATTTCATCTTTTCTTATGGCTGAGTAGTGTTCCGTTGTATATATGTGCTATACCTTCTTTATCCAGTCCTCTATTGAAGGATACTTAAGTTGTTTCCATGTCCTGACCACCGTAAATAATGTTGCAATGAACATAGGGGTGCATACCTCTTTGTGAATAAATGTTTTTACATTTTTGGGGTAGATACCTGAAGAGGGGGTGCCGACAGAATTATGAGCCCAGAAATAAATGCACAGGTATTCGGACAATTAATTTTTGACAAGGGAGCCAAAAACATACAATGGAAAAAAGAAAGTCTCTTCAATAAATTGTGCTGGGAAAATTGGAAAGCTACATCCAAAGAAAGACTCCAAGATTAAAGTTTGTTCCCATACATAAAAATTAACTCAAAATGGATCAAAGGCCTAAATATAAGATCTAAAACAATAAATTATGTAGAAGAAGGCATAGGTCTAAACTTCTGGACCTTGGCCTTAGAGAAGATTTTATGCATTTGACCCCTAAGGCAAGGGAAAAAGCAAAAATAAATGAATGGGAGTATATCAGACGGAAAAACTTCTGCCGGGCAAAAGAAACTGACAACAAAACTACAAGGCAACCAGCCAAATAGGAGAAAATATTTGCAAACAACAGCTCCAACAAGGGGTTAATATCATATATATATATTTATATATATATATAGGCTTACTTTCAAGTAGCTGTATTTTTGAAATCCATATGGTATTTTATCTGCTATTTCTCTTTATTCTCTGTCACCCACGTCAAAGGAAATTGATGATCAGAGATGTGAGTCCTGTCAGTTTAGTGTCTTTCCCCCACATCGCACCTCTCTCCTGCCTCTTTTCGTTGTCATGGTCAGACACTAAACACTCCCATTGAGCACATTTTCCACACAGGTGAGACCTACTCCATTAACCACCAAAACTTTAAAAAGAATTATAATTTTAATTACTTTGGAAATACAGCCCACAATTCCCTCACTTCTTAAATACACTATCCAGAGCACACCTATCCTACCGAGTCAGAGCCAGCCCAGTGAGCCTCCACTATCACCCAAGGCTGGAGAGCCATGTTTTGGAGGCTGTTGAAGTCACCAGAACTGTCTCCTGGGCACCAAGTACTCTTACATTTCTCTCTCAGCCTATCACTCTCAGCTTCCATTTACTAGGACCATGCCTGGGTCTTTGTGGCTTTTGATTTTTGTCTTCATTGTGAACACGATTGGCTGAGTTAAGGCCCACGTTTACCTCCATCTGCTCTATAGAAAAAAATCCTCTGGATGAACCTCTGTTCAGGACCCGGGCCTTGTCTCACATGTACTTGCTCTGCTTAGGTTCTGGTTAGTAGGAAGTAAGAGGCCTGGTAGGTCGGATCGCTGGCTAAGAGGAAAGCGCCATGTTGCCCTCAATTACCATTACACTTCCGTAGACTTGAGTGATGGCCTAGCTCAGGAATACCCATTCTAGTTTCTCAACTACTGTGTTCGCATGGGATGGAAATCACAGGGCCAAGTCTCTCCAAAGACTTTTACTTGAGATCATAGCAAGACTTCATGTTATTTTAAAGAGAGAGAGTTTTTCAAATATTTCAGTGAGTAGTTTTGCATATTAATACAAACATTGAAAACATAGTATAAAAATCAACCTTCATCATTTTGATTTCTCTCTTTCCAATAAATACTAGTTTAGCTTAAGTCAGTATTTCAGATAATACCCCAGCTTTATTCACTGCTAGGGGAAGCTTTGTGGTTCCTGTTACTTCTGATTGCAGCAGTACTTGGTTCAGTACTTTAATGACCATGAACTTCTGAAATGAAACAGATATACAGCAGCTTATGAAATCATTGTAATGGCTTTCTAAAATTGTTTTTGTTCCATCCTTAAGTATATTTTTATGTCATATTTCACTAAATACTCAGGATTATGTGGAGCTCTGACGAGCGAGTATGTGTAATAAAAATAAGAAAAGATAATTTAGATTCAGTGAGGACACCACCAAAAAAATAAACTTGCTTACTTCCAAATTTCCAATTCTTTCATGATTTGATTATAAACAGAATTTTTTTATTACGTTTACATATTATGGGGTGTAACTTGAGCAAGAGTTGCTATTCTTGTGTCAGTTATTTTTATTTTATACTGCATTTTGTTTTCTTGATGGTACGTCCTTCTAGTCCCATTGGAGTCTCCGATACTACTGTAGTCCCCACCTTCTCTCTGGGGACCCTGGTACCCTCGGGGGCCTTCTGTTTCCACTTAGGAGGCAGTACACACACAGTGCTGCTTGCACAGCAGCAGCTGGAGTCTTGGGAAAGGGTATTAGGCTGTGAGTCATCCTCTCATGGCAAATTCTGTGTCCTGGTGGAGCGATGTCCATCAGACTCAGGAAAGCTAGAAGTGGAGAACTCTCTGCCTCGGGGCCTGAGGCAGGAGCCAGATGGGGCAGAAGAATAGAACTTCCTTACAAGGCTTCCAGGATAAGCTGGTCTGAATCTTCATCTGTAGAACCTTTAAATGCCAAATGAAGGTATGTGTGATAAGAATTAGAGCCTAACCCCCAGACCGGTCATAGAGAGAGCCCCCTGGGGCTTCCTTTGGCGATAGGTGTTGCCCCAGAGCTACCCAAGCTGGGGTGCAGCACCAGGAAGCCACAGATACACTGTACTTTCTCCTGGACTAGGAGTTGTATAAAAGTCCCTGTCATTTAAATGTTTTAGTAATAAAAGTGTGGACATATTATTGGTGAGAAGACAAGTTTTTGGTTTTTTTTTAAAGAAATATTTTATTTATTTATTTTTGAAGAGAGGGGAAAGGAGGAAGAAAGAGAGGGAGCAAAACATCAATGTGAGAGAGAAACATCAATTTGTTGCCTCTCGTATGTGCCCCAACCAGGAACCAAACCCACAACCCAGGCATGTACCCTGACCAGGAATCGAACCTGTGACCTTTTGCTTTGTGGAATGATGCCCAACCAACTAAACCACACTGGTTGGGGCAAGAATACAAGTCTTTGCATATCTTTTATGTTGTGTAAGTAAGCACTGAAGTGATTTCTTTTTCTTTAATAGACCTTAATTTTAGAGTAATTCTAGCAATTCTAGATGCTTAATTCTAGATTGACAGAAAAATTGAACCCAAAGTACAGAAGATTCTCTAATGCCCCTGCCCCCACACATGCACAGCCTCCCCATTATCAACAGCCTGCCCTAGAATGGTACATTTGTTACAATTGATGAACCTGCATTAGCACATCATTATCACTTCAAGTCCACAGTTTCCAGCAGGGCTCACTCTTGGTGGTGTACATTGTATAGGATTGACAAATATGTAATGACATGTACCTACCATTATAACATACAGAACAGTTTCATTGTTCTAAGAGTCATCCATGCTCCACCTATTCATTCCATTATCTTCTCTAACCCATGGCCACCATCGATCTTCTTATTGTCTTCATAGTTTTGTGTTTTCCATAATGTTATATAGTTGGAATGATACAGTATGTAGCCTTTGTAGATTGGTGTCTCTCACTTAGTAATATGCATTTAAGCTTCCCGCTTGTCTTCTCATGGCTAGAAAACTCGTTTCTTTTTAGCACTAAATAATATTCCATTGACTAGATGTACCGCAATTTGGTTATCCATTTACCTACTGAAGCACATCTTTGTTGCGTCCAAGTTTTTACCATTATATGTAAAGCTGCTCTAAACATCCATGTGCAGGTTTTTGTATGGACATACATTTTCAGTTCCTTTAGGTAAATACCAAGGAGCGTGATTGGTGAATCATGTGGTAAGAGTATGTATAGTTTCCATACCAAGAAGCCACCGAACCACCCTCCAAAGTGGCTGTATCATTTTGCATTTCCACCAGCAATGAATGAGAGTTCCAGTGGCTCCCCATTCTCACCCGCACTTGTCATTGTTTCTGGTTCGGATTTTTGGCATTCTAACAGATGCGTGTATGTCATTTGTTATTTTACTTTATTTTTTTACCTTTATTTATTTACTTATATTTTATTGAGTATGCTATTACAGTTGTCCCATTTTTTCCCCCTTATCCCCTCTGCCCTGCGCCCCATCCCATCATCCCTGCACCTCTTAGTCCATGTCCATGGGCCGCACACAGCAGGTCTTTGGCTTCTTAATTTCCCACACTACTCCCAACCTCCCCCGTCCACTTTTTTTTTTGCCACCATTTTCCCACCACCACTTACCCCAGATCCACCCCTCCCCACTGCCCACCCTCAATCCTTCCCAATTTGGTTTTGTCCATGGGTCCTTTCTGCATGTTCCTTGATGACCCTTCCCCTCCCTTTCCCCTGTCATCCCCCTTCTCCTCCGCTCTGGTTACTGTCAGTTTGTTTTGTATTTCAATGTTGCTGGTTATATTTTGCTTGCTTGTTTGTTTTGTTGATTAGGCTCCACTTATAGGTGAGATCATATGGTATCTGCCTTTCACCGCCTGGTTTATTTCACTTAACATAATGCTTTCCAATTCCATCCATGCTGTCATGAAGGGTAGGAACTCCTTTCTTTCTGCTCCGTAGTATTCCATTTTGTGAATGTACCATAGTTTTTTGATCCACTCACGTACTGTTGGGCCCTTAGGTTGCTTCCAGTTCTTGGCTATTATAAATTGTGCTGCTATGAACATTGGGGTGCATAGGTTCTTTTGAATCAGTGTTTCAGGATTCTTAGGGTATAATCCCAGCAGTGGAATTGCTAGGTCAAAAGGCAGATCCATTTTTAGTTGTTTGAGGAAGTTCAAAACTGTTTTCCGCAGTGGCTTCACCAGTCTGCATTCCCACCAACAGTACACTAGGGTTCCCTTTTCTCCACATCTTCGCTAGTACTTCTTGTTTGTTCGTTTGTTTATCATGGCCATTCCAACTGGTGTGAAGTAGTATCTCATTGTGGTTTTAGTTTGCATCTCTGTGATGGCTAGTGATACTGAGCATCCTTTCATGTGTATCTGGACCCTTGTGAATGTCCTCCTTCAGAAGTGTCTGTTCAGGTCTTTTGTCCATTTTTTAATTGGATTGTTTGTCTTCCTAGAGTGGAGTCATGTGAGCTCTTTATAAATTTTGGAGATCAAACCCTTGTTCCAGGTACCATTGGCAAATATATTTTCCCATATGACTGGTTCTCTTTTCCTTTTGTTGATGTTTTCTTTAGCTGTGCAGAAGCTTCTCATTTTGATAAAGTCCCATTTGTTTATTCTTTCTTTTATGTCCCTTGCTCTAGGGGACATATCTGTGAAAATATTGCTGCATGGAATATCTGAGATTTTCCTACCTATGTTCTCCTCTAGGACTTTTATGGTATCACGACTTATATTTAAGTCTTTTATCCATCTTGAGTTTATTTTTGTGTGTGGTGTAGGTTGGTGGTTGAATTTCATTTTTTTGCATGTAGCTGTCCAGATCTCCCAACACTGTTTGTTGAAGAGGCTATTTTTATTCCATTTTTTGCTTCTGCCCCCTTTGTCGAATATTAATTGGCCATTACTTAATCATATATGATATAGAGCATCTTTTCATATGCTTATTTGCACCTCTATGTCTTCTTTGCTGAGGTATTTGTTAAGGTCTTTGGCCCATTTTTTCATTGGGTTGCTTTCTTATTATTGTGTTTTAAGAGTTCTTTGCATATTTTTGATATAGTTCTTTATCAGATGAGTCTTTTACAAATAAGTGGCTTATATTCTATATTCTCATTCTCTTGACATGGTGTTTTGCAGAGAAGATGTTTTTAATTTTAATGAAGCCCATCCTATCAATTGTTTAATGGGTTGTGCCTTTGGTGTTCTAGATTAAAAAAAAAAAAGAAAGAGAAGTATTGCCAAACATAAGGTCATGTGGATTTTCCCCTATGTTATCTTCTAGGAGTTTTGTAGTTTCCACTTTACATGTAGATGTAGGTTTCTTTTTTATGAATTTTTAAATTGAAGAACCATTTACAAAAAGAAAAGTTTGAAAATCATATTATTTGGTGAATTACCACAAAGTAAACATATTTGTAACTATCATCCAGGTTAAGAAATAGACCAGTATTCTAGAAAATCCCTCTCAATTATTATTCCCTCTCTTACTGTTTTGCCTTATAAAACCACACCATAGTGTTACTTGTTTCTGTACCTTGAGTAAATGAAATGCTACAGCATATATTATTTTGTTTCTGGCTTTTTATGCTTAGTATTAGTTTTCATGGATTCATGGATAAATCCATGTTGGCATATGTTGCAATATTTAATACATTTTCATTGCATCATTATACCACTAGTTACGTATTTATTCTAATGTTAATGGACATTTGGGATGGTTCCATTTAGGGCTGTTGTAAATAATGCTGCTATGAACATTCTTGTACATACCTTTTGATGCACATTTAGGCACATTGCTGTTGGGTTTTTATCTATGAGCAGATAGGTGGTGTCACCACATTTGCAATTTGTGCCTAATTATCCCAGTTTATGCCTCGTCTCCCACAGGAATGATTAATTGTGCTTCCTTTTATTTTTAGAATTATCCCAGTTTGGGCTGTAGAAAATTATGTCTTTTGATGAACAGAAGTTTAATGTAGTTCAATAAATCATTCCTTACCCCAAGGTCACCAAGATGGTCACCTATGTTATTTGAAGAAGCTTACTGTTTTTGTCTTTTTCCTTTATTTTTTTATGTTAACACAGATAAAATAACCCTTTATACTATCTATTATTTCACTAAATCACTATTTCTGATTCTCTTTATTCACTCAACAGTCATGTTTCCTTCTGGTATCATTTTGTTAAACCTGAAATAATTATTTTAGCATTTCTAGAACTGCAAATCTATGGGCAATGAATTGTCTTAGTTTTGCTTTGTCCAGAACTATCTTAACTTTAAAGTTGCTCCTCTGTCTCCTGTCTCCACTTTCCTCAGGAAAATGTAGCAGTTGTTTGGATCATTGTCCCACTCTGTATAATGTGTGTTTTTCCTATGGCTGCTTTTATCTTGGGCTGTCAGCAGATTAATTATAACATGCCGAAGTGTAGCATTCTTTATCTCTAACTTGTGATTTGTTGACTTCTTAAATCTGTAAGCATACAACAATTAGCAAATTTGGAAAGTTTTCAATCTGTTTTTTCCCCCAAATACTTTTATCTACCATTCTCTTTTTTTCCCACCTGAGACCTTCAATTACCAATATGTTACACCTTTTTATATTGCCTACAGATCCCTAGGTTTCTGTTTATTTTTTTAAATCATATTCTTCCTTCCTCATATTGGACAATTTCCATTGATAAATGTTCATGTTTGTGGATTCTTTCCCCTGTAATCTGTTCTGACGTTACTCTCTTTCAGTGGATATTTATTTCTGATATTGTATTTTTTCAGTTTTAAAATTCCATTTGTTCTTTCTTATATTTTCTGGTTTTGGCTGAGATTTCCCCTCTTTTCATTTGTTATGAGTATAATTTTCTTTACCTTATTGAGCATAATTATAATAGCAGCTTCCAAGTCCTTGTCTGATAATTCCAACATCTGAGTCATCTCAGGGTTGCCATTATTTTTCTTCTGTGGAGTGATTTGGGATTGCATCATGGATTGCGCAATGTCCATTGAATCATGGACATTGTGAATATGTTGAGGAGACGCTGGATTCTGTTATGGTTTTCCGAAGGCTATCGATTTTTTGTTTTCTCTTAGTAGGCAATTAACTTGAGGCATAAGGCAGCTCAAATCTCAGTTAAACTTTTTATCATCAGCTGGGCTTCTGGCAGTCTGCCCTGTGCTTGTGTGGTTCAGGGTTCAGGCAGGTGTTCGGGCAGAGCTGGGAGTTTCCCCTCTCTGGGTCTCTCTTTGCTGGAATGCTCCCTTCACTGTGTAGCAACCCCCTTTGCCCCAGTTCTCATCCTAGGCAGGACTGGTGGTGAGCTATCTATCAGGGATTGGTTATCCCAAGCCATGCTGTGACTGTGACCTGCCTTCAAGGCAAAGTTGAAAAACTGGGAAACCCAGCAAGTGTGGACTCTTCTCTCCAAGTTTATATCCTCCTCCAAAAATCTGCCTGCTTTTGTTTACTTCTCAGAGCCCTCAGGTTGTCATTTTTTGTTTAGAGTTTATTATAATTGTTATCAGTGAGAGGGTTGGTGGTTTAGGAGTTTACTCTTTCTAACTGGGACAGTAACCTAGTTCATTTATGCTAAGTACAATTAGCAATATATTTACGTTGACTGCTGTTATCTTATTATTTGCTTTTCTTTTCTCTACCTGTTCTATCTTTGTAAAAAAATATATTGGTTTCTATCAGTTTAAATATTTTATTTCATCTCCCCACTCTAGTATCTGGTTATACACCCTGTTTAGTATGCTTTTCATAATTCATAGAAACTATAAAATTATTCTTATTAGTCTAATGACGATACCTCTCCTCCTCTCCCAGATAATAGAGGAACCCTAGAATATTTAATTTACAGTCATTTCCCCACTTATTTTATGCCCTTGCCATGTATTTTAATTATCTATTTTTTAAAAGTCAAGAAGACATTACTGTTGTTTTCTACAGTCAATATTCATTTAGATTCACTCATATATTTACCTTTTCCAGTGGTATTCATTATTTGCTCCATCTGTGAGCTTTTATCTGATATCATTTGCTTTCTGAGTAAAGGTCTCCCTTTAGTCTCTTCTTTAGTGCTAGTTTCCTGGTGACAAATTCTCTCAGTAATTTTTTTCTGAAAAGTTTTATTTTATTATTTTTGAAATGTATTTTCATTACTTAAAGAGTTCTGGTTTGGCATGTAGTGTATTTTAGCACTTTGGAGATACCATTTCATTGTGTTTTGCCTCCCATTATTTCCATTGAAAATTAAAGGTCAGTTTTACTATTATTGCTCCTTTAAAGCAATGTGTCTTTTTCCTTGGCTATTTTAAAACATTTTTTACTTTATATTTTGCTTCCAACTATTCTTCTATGATATGAATGGATGTTGTTTTCTTTACATTTTTTTCTTCTTAGGGCAATAGTGCTTCTGCAATGTGTGGGTTGATCTATTTCTTCATTATTGGAAAATTCTCATGCATTTTCTCTTTAGATATAGTTTCTGTCCTACTGGGGCAGATATTACATGTATGTGACACATATTCTCTGTGTTCCAGATGTCTCTCACATTCTTTGTGTTTTCCATTCTTCTATCTCCCACCTTAGTCTGGATCTCTTCTTCTGACATATTATGAGGACTGTCCAAAAATGTCCAGCTGTTGTTAATATAAGAAGAACAGGTTATGGCACATCGATGTAACCTGGCAACCAAGGACAGTAGACTGGAATGCGCATGCAAGAACAATGATGACTTCACGGTATTTGTCAGTGGGGGTGGTAGATGCCCTTGAGTAAGCATGTGTACTGTGTGGCCATCCCATTCAAAATGACTGAGCAAGTAGAACAATGAACCTGCATCAAATTTTGCATGAAGCTGGAACATTCCTCCACAGGAACTATTCGCATGATTCAGAAGCCTACAGCTATGGGCAGCTGGTGATTGGCATCTTCATCATGACAAAGTGCCCACTCATGCATCACATCTTGTGCAGAGATTTTTTGGTGAAACATCAAATCACCCAGGTGACTAAGACCCCCTATAGCCCAGATTTGGCACCCTGTGACTTTTGGCTTTTCCTAAAACTAAAATTACCTTTGAACGGGAAGAGATTTCATACCATTGAAGAGATTCAGGAAAATACAACAGGGCAACTGATGGTGATTGGGAGACCTATGTGAGGTCCCAAGACGCCTACTTTGAAGGGGACTGAGGAGTCATTGTCTTATGCACAATGCTTCTTGTATCTTGTGTCTTCTTCAGTAAATGCCTCTATTTCTCATATTACATGGCTGGATACCTTCTGGACAGACCTCATATTCCAGTTCTTCAATTCTTTCTTCATCATGCCTCATATCCCTATAAACCCATCCATTTAGTGACTGCTTTTAATTATTGCATTTTTAGCACAAGGATACCTCACTTTATTATACTTCATATTCTTGCACTTTGCAGGCACTACATTTTTTATAGATTGAAGGTTTGTGGCAACCCTGCATAGAGCAGGTCTATCGGAACCATTTTCCCAGCAGCATCTGCTCACTTCATGTCTCTGTGTCAACTTCGGGTGAAGATGCCGTGAAGATTTTTGAATTGATAACAAAGGATTTAGAATATTACATAAACTTAGTTGTTAAATAAGCAGCAGGGTTTGAGAGGATTGATTCCAATTTTGAAAGAAGGCAGGCTGTGGATAAAATGCTATCAGAGAAATTGTTCCTGAAAGAGAGAGATGATCGATGTGACAAACTTCATCGTTGTCTTACTTAAGAAATTGCCACAGCCACCCCAGCCCTCAGTGAGCAGCTATCAACACAGAGCAAGACTCTCTACCAGCAAAAGGATTACACTTCAATGAAGGCTCAGATCGTGGCTAGCATTTTTTAACAGTAAAGTATTTTCATTAAGGCACACACATTACTTTTATACATAATGCTATTGCACATTTACCAGGCTACAGAATAGTAGAAACATGTTTTTAGTATGCACTGAGAAACCAAAAAAATCATGTGACTTGCTTTATTCTGATCTTTGCTTTATTGCAGTGGTCTGGAACCAAACTTGCAATATCTCTAAGGTATGTCTGTCCTAAAATTTTCACTTGATTCTTTTTTATAGTTTCTAGCTCTTTGTCAAAATTTTGTTATTTTGTCTTTTAATTCTTTGAGCATGTTAACCATGGTTCTTTTAAAGTCTGTATATCTACTATGTATATAATTATTTTCTCTGTTTGGTTTTTGGCCAATCTTTATTTTCATTATAACCTAGTTATTTTTATTGAGTGTTGGACATTATACTTGCAGAAATTTAGAGATAATTTGTGACTCTAGATCAGTGGTGCCCAAATTTTTGGTGTCTCTGTGCCACACTGGAAGAAGAAAAGTTGTCTTGGGCCACACATTAAATACATTGTGACATGTAATCACACACACACACACACAATCTCATAAGGTTTTAAGTAAATTTACGATTTTTGTGTTGGGCTGCATTCACAGCCATCCTGGGCTGCATGTGGCCCACGGGCTGCAGGTTGGACACCCCTACTCTAGATGGTGGCATTTTCCTCCAGGTAAAATCTACTTTTGCTTCTAGTTGGAAGCTGGGCAAAGGACTGGTGATAATAATTCAGTCAGTGATTGAAATGATTCAAAGAAGGGTTTCATACATGTGAAGGCTGGTTGGTTTCCAGGTTACTCCTATGGCAGGGTTGCAGCCTATTGGGTTCCCAACTGAAAACCTAAGGTGTTTACCAAGGTCATCCCTCCCTAGTGGGCCCTGAACTCCAGCTTTGTCCTCCCATCTCTGCAGGATGCGTGAAGCACTGTGCTCAGCTTATCAGCTGCTGCTTTCAGAATCGTCAATGGCCTTGGGGACACGTGGGTGCCAAAGCCACATTCTTGCTTTTTACCTTCCTTTATTTCCCAGTTCTTGGTCTGACAATATTTTACTACATTGTGATTGTCCTAATACTTTCAAATAGATATTTTTAAAAACATATTCTATCCAAATTTGTAGTTATTCTTGTAAGAGAGTTGTTCCAAGAAAACAGAGGTTTGGGGAAGATAAATAAGTTGCTCAGGAACATACAAGATCTGGAAGTAAAGACCTATGAAATATTTTTAAATAGGAGACAGTTTTAGACCAGACAAATCTAGGGCTTCAAGCAACCTACATCCCCACCCATCATGATTCTTTGTTTTTAGGGATCATCTGTGGATAAGTTCGAGAAGCACTGTTTAACTCATACTACAAAACTCTTTCCTTCCCTGGTTGGTGTGGCTCAGTGGATTGAGCAGTGGCCTGTGAACCAAAGGGTCACTGGTTCAATTTCCAATCAGGGGACATACCTGGATTGTGGGCCAGGTCCCCAGTAGGGGCCGCGTGAGAAGCAACCACACATTGATGCCTCTCTCCCTCTCTTTCTCCCCCCATTCTGCTCTAAAAATAAATAAATAAAATCTTAAAAAAAAAACCCAAAAAACAACAACTGATTTCCAGTGGGACGGTATGACCTTCCCAGGATCACAGAGCTAGTTCATGTATGAATTGGGACAGAATATTGGCCTTTGATCCTCAGTTGGTTTGTTCCTATTACACCTTCTTGGCCCCTGTTATTTTTTATTATTACTAAAGGACCCCAGACCACAGCTCAGCTTTACTAAGACATCTCAGCAGTCCAGGAGGATCCCTCTAGTTTGTAGGAAATTGTCCTCGATTTACCTAATCACATATAAGTGTTACCTCCTACCTGCTATTCCCTTTCCTCCTTCATCCCATCCCTTTGCTTCTCTGGATTTTTACATTGCCACTTACATTTCTCTTTGCCTGTTAGGTAAGTCCACAATGAAAGACATATGTTCTAGTACAGTGGCTTCAGAGACTGTGTAATTAGTCTGTCTTCTTTTATGGCTGGGCATATTATGTCAAATTCTGCAAAAGGCTTTGGAAAATAGATGTAGAGGAAAATGATAAAATGAGACATTTGAGGACATTTTTAAACTCATGATTAGCCTCTTCATTTAAAAATAATTATAATCTCTTCCAGAATTGCTGGGAAAGGTTTTTAACCTTTGTTGCTTACCTACCATTCTCTCTAGCACATGGTATATATTATGGGTTCTTATATTAAATTATTAGCAGATCATGAGTTAGGAATTGGGAATAAAGCTGACTACAAATCTACTCCAACACCTTCTTTTTGCAAGGTCTGAAACTGTGGTATCCTATGATTTTGTTTTTAATGGGAAAACCTTTTGGTGGTTACCAGGAAGAAAGAGCGGGGCACGGTGGAAATACCGCTGGCCTGGCAGCCTGGAGACATCACACGTGTGTGACCTTGAACACACCACATACCCCCTGAGGCCTTACTTGGCAATCTACAAAATGAAAGGGTTAAATGAGTTGGCCCCTTGGAAGCCTTCCAGTTCCCAGGTCTTTGGAAACCATCCTTCAACATGACTTCAATGTCTAGAAGAGCATTTTGTCATAATACAAGTGAGAACATAAAGCAGTCCTTGATTTTCTGTGATAGTGGGGGCAGAGAGAGGGTAAAGTTAGTTGATCCAGCAGTTGACATTTGTTTTCACATAAGCAAGTCAAATGTTTTGGGACAGCATTTTGATACAAGCTAGTGGATGATTGTCATTGATCCAGTTTATTAAGTTAGATTACAAATATAAGGCACCTATGTAGTTTCTGGCTCATTGTGGGTCTCAGTAAGGACTTTCCAAAAGAATGAATGGGAGATCATCATATTGATATCTATCATTTATAAACTGCCTGCTATGCCAAGCACTGAAGAAACATCCATGAATAACACAGACCTGGCATCTGCCAGCTCCAGGGCACAAATGTTATTACTGCTTAGGTACACATGGGGAAAAGGAATTCCGGATTTGGTGTTATATTAAAAACCTTTTACCGAATAGCAACATTGGCTGCTTTAGTTCTTCAGCAGCTTGCATTTTGTGCCAAGGAACTGAGTAGTCTTCCATTTACCAAGGGCTTTTTCAGCTTTTTAATGATGTATTAAATTAAACACCCACTCACCAAATATCTGTGAGTCGCGGTTTTAGCAGATGGATTTGGGCTTTGGGTGCTGGGACGCATCCTGTCACAGCTGATCATTTACTGGTTCTCTGACTGTGGTTGGATGGAGTTGGCATCTGTCTCCTGGGGTCCTCTTTCCCCTGATAATTTGTG